>JAOPHQ010000095.1:15000-62500 GCA_030340625.1 Merluccius polli | reverse complement strand
CTGCTTTTTGCTTTCACCTTTTCTCCCGGTGCCTGAAGGGTAATTGGTAATTGGACGCACCTGGCAGACCCTACTTAAGACCCCCTGGTGTCCCGGGACCCCCTGGTGTCCCGGGACCCCCTGGTGTCCCGGTCTCTCATCTAGGGACCAGAAGGATCGTGTGACTGGCTCCCGGCTTCACCACCGCCTTTAGTATTCCTTTTTCCTAAATATTATCCCCTGCGTGGGATTATGATTTTTGGGCCTTTTGGCCACCTGACCAACGATTCAAACCGGTTACAAATAAATACCGGTTTGTGTTAACTCTGTCTCTCAACTCATGTTGGTGCTTACTATGGGCCGTAACAGTAATAAAATAACCACATGGTAAAGCCTTTTTATGTGTATTCCTGTGTGAATTAAATACTTGACAAATACGAAGTTCCGAGTATTTCCGCATTTGTTCTTCACTTTACTGTAATGTAATTTAAAACCAGAAAGAGAACACTTCCGCCGTATCACAATATCACGATATCCAATATCTAAGACGATATCTAGTCTCATATCACGATATCCAATATCTAAGACGATATCTAGTCTCATATCACGATATCGATATAATATTGATATATTGCCCAGACCCAACTCACAGTCCAGCGTTTTATATCAGTCATATCAAATCACATCAATGACGTCAAGAGACCTCAATCCAACCAATCAAAGCACTAATTGATTAATTTTTAGTCGTTTTGCTTCATAATTGATTGATTAATTAATCTTAATTGATTGATTTGTATTCATTTCCAAGCTGTTTATTGACTCTGAATCCATCGCGGTCCAGGGACAGATCCCGGTCCACATACCAGAACCCGGCCGGTCCCACAGTCCCCACGTACCCGGTCTGGTCCATGGCCTTGACGTCCTCCACCCGCATGCCGAAGATGAAGAGGTTCTCCTCCCCCGCCTCCTCCGCCATCTCCACGTTGGCGCCGTCCATCGTGCCGATGGTCAGCGCTCCGTTCAGCATGAACTTCATGTTCCCCGTCCCGGACGCCTCGGTGCCCGCAGTGGAGATCTGCTCAGACAGGTCCGCCGCCGGGATGACTGGGGGAGGGAGGGGGGGGGAGGGGGAGGGAGGGAGGGAGGGAGGGAAAGGAAGGAGGGAGGGAGGGAGGGAGGGAAAGGAGGGAGAGAAAGAAGTGAGGGAGGGAGGGAAAGGAGGAATGGAGGGAGGGAGGGAAGGAAGGAATGGAGGGAGGGAGGGAAGGAATGGAGGGAGGGAAGGAAGTGAGGGAGGGAGGGAAGGGAGGGAAGGAAAGGAAGAAGGAAGGGAGGGAAGGAAAGGAGGGAAGGAAGGAAGGGAGGGGGAGGAAAAGGAATGGAGGGAGGGAAGGGAAGAAGGAATGGAGGAAGGGAGGGAAGGAAGGAAAGGAGGGAGAGAAGGAAGGAAAGAAGGAAAAAAGGAATGGAGGGAGAGAAGGAAGGAAAGAAGGAAAAAAGGAATGGAGGGAGAGAAAGAAGTGAGGGAGGGAGGGAAAGAAGGAATGGAGGGAGGGAGGGAAGGAAAGGAGGAATGGAGGGAGGGAGGGAAGGAAGGAATGGAGGGAGGGAGGGAAGGAATGGAGGGAGGGAGGGAGGGAAGGAAAGGAGATAGGGAGGAAAGGAGGAATGGAGGGAAGGAAAGAAGGAATGGAGGGAGAGGAGGGAGGGAGGGAAAGGAGGAATGGAGGGAAGGAAAGGAGGAATGGAGGGAGGGAGGGAGGGAAAGGAATGGAGGGAGGGAGGGAAGGAAAGGAATGGAGGGAAGGAAAGGAGGGAGGGAGGGAGGGAGGGAGGGAGGGAGGGAGGGAGGGAGGGAGGGAGGGAGGGAGGGAGGGAAGGAAATGAGGGAGGGAAATGAGGGAGGGAGGGAAATGAGGGAGGGAAGGAAAGGAGGGAGGGAGGGAGGGAAGGAAAGGAGGAAGGGAGGGAAATGAGGGAGGGAGGGAAATGAGGGAGGGAAGGAAAGGAGGAATGGAGGGAGGGAGGGAAGGAAGGAATGGAGGGAGGGAGGGAAGGAAGGAATGGAGGGAGGGAAGGAAGGAATGGAGGGAGAGAAGGAAAGGAGGAAGGGAGGGAAGGAAGGAAAGAAGGAAGGGAGGGAAGGAAAGGAGGGAGGGAGGGAGGGAGGGAGGGAGGGAGGGAGGAAGTATGACCATCAGATACAGTGGTTCATAGCTCTCTGAGGACTAAAGAGTGAGAGCTGTACTGCGTATGTCTCCTCACTCTTCTCCGCCAGAGTGACCTTGTAGTTCTCCAGGAAGACGACCTTCAGGCGGTCGCCGACGACGGCGTCGTTGTTGACCGCGTCTCCGATGGCGGTGATCAGCCTGATGATCATCTTGGCGGTGTGGTAGCCTGGCGCCGCCTGGGGGGGGGGGGGGGGGGGCAACGCCTTTAACAACACGCCGCCAATACTCAATATTGCGCAATATTGAGGTCCATCCGGCTCACCTTTCCTCCGATCATGATGGTCCTGGGGGTCCAGGACTTGTTGGGCTCCTTCTTAATGCCTTCAATTAATTAAAATAAAAGTACAAAACTAAAATAAAAACACATTTTTAAAAAAGGACCGATGTTTATCCTCTTATAATTAGCTTTTAATATATAATAATGTGTTTTATACGGCTCTCTGTTTTCTAGTATGTCTGTTTTTAACTATTTTGATTTGCTCTATTTTATGATTTTAAAACTGTAAAGTGTCTTTGAGTAACTTCTGTAAAAGCGCTTACAAATAAAATGTATTATTATTATTATTTATTAACAAGAGTGTGTGGGGGTTTTGTGGCGGACGCATCATAATGATGAGACAGGAGAACCGATGGGTGAAGAGTTGCTGTAATTGAATGTAATTGTAATTGAATGAGAAGGTGTTTGAGGTGGTAATTGATTGTAATTGTAATTGAATGAGAAGGCGTTTGAGGTGGTAATTGATTGTAATTGTAATTGAATGAGAAGGCGTTTGAGGTGGTAATTGAATGTAATTGTAATTGAATGAGAAGGCGTTTGAGGTGGTAATTGATTGTAATTGAATGAGAAGGCGTTTGAGGTGGTAATTGAATGTAATTGTAATTGAAAAGGTGTTTGAGGTGGTAATTGAATGTAATTGTAATTGAATGAGGTGTTTGAGGTGGTAATTGAATGTAATTGTAATTGAATGAGAAGGTGTTTGAGGTGGTAATTGAATGTAATTGTAATTGAGAAGGTGTTTGAGGTGGTAATTGATAGTAATTGTAATTGAATGAGAAGGCGTTTGAGGTGGTAATTGAATGTAATTGAATGAGGTGTTTGAGGTGGTAATTGAATGCAATTGTAATTGAGAAGGTGTTTGAGGTGGTAATTGAATGCAATTGTAATTGAGAAGGTGTTTGAGGTGGTAATTGATTGTAATTGTAATTGAATGAGAAGGCGTTTGAGGTGGTAATTGATTGTAATTGTAATTGAATGAGAAGGTGTTTGAGGTGGTAATTGATTGTAATTGTAATTGAATGAGAAGGTGTTTGAGGTGGTAATTGATTGTAATTGTAATTGAATGAGAAGGTGTTTGAGGTGGTAATTGAATGTAATTGTAATTGAGAAGGTGTTTGAGGTCCAGGCTCACGGTTGTAGAAGGTGATGATGTGCAGGCAGTTGAGCAGCTGTCTCTTGTACTCGTGGATCCTCTTCACCTGGACGTCGAACATGGACTCCGGGTTGATCTTCACCTTGTAGTGCTCCTCCAGGTGGGCGGCGAACTTCATCTTGTTCTCCTGAATGTTTGGATTTGGAGAGCACCAGGATTTAAAAGAACCTTCTGGTTATTCAACGTGAGATCATGAAAACAAAAAGCCTTAATTAATTAAAATCCCGGTACGTCGTTTCCCCACCTGTTTGACTTTGGCGATGTCGCGAATGAGGGAGTCGTCGTCCACGAAGGTGAGAAGCTCCTTAAGCTGGTCCAAGTCTCGGATGTAGTCATCACCGATACGCTAAACAATGAGGAACATAAAGGAGCGCATCGTCTTAAACATCTCAAATCTGGTAGAAGATAAGCTTCAGCTCAGCTTACTGAAGGCATTACAAAGTGTCTGTAGATGTGAGAGCTGAGTGTGGAGGTGAGGATGACAGCTGACCTCTGCGATGACCTCCGCCAGCCCAGGGTTGCTCATCACCAGCCACCTTCTGGGCGTGATCCCGTTGGTCTTGTTCTGGAACTTCTCCGGGTCCATCTCATAGAAATCCTTGAACCTAGCGGTAAAAACACGAACACGAGGTTACAGAAATCCTCTTCAAAACAAACCCCCCCCCCCATGAAGGAGAGAGCTGAGGAACCCACAAACCACAAACCGGACCCTGAATTTAATCTCCTACACGGTGTCCTTGATGATCTCCGAGTGGATCCTCGCCACGCCGTTGACCGCGTGGGATCCCACGATGCACAGGTGGGCCATGTTGATCTTCTTCTGGCCGCCCTCCTCGATCAGAGACATGCGGCGCTGGCGGTCGGTGTCGCCGGGGAAACGCTCGGCGACACGCTGCAGGAGGGACAACATATGAAGTCAAAACCTTGAGATACATCTCACTAGCAATTTAGGACTAGGTCCTGGACTAGGTCCTGTCCACGGCCCCAAGACCGAGACCGGAGGAGGACCTGCGTACCTCCAGGTGGCGCCGGTTGATCTCATAGATGATCTGCAGGTGGCGCGGCAGCAGGTTCTGGAAGAGGTCGATGGGCCAGCGCTCCAGCGCCTCGGGAAGCACCGTGTGGTTGGTGTAGGCACAGGTCCGGACCACGATGTCCCAGGACTGGAGACCGGAGACCAGAGGATCAGGGGATCAGGGTCAGCTGAGGCTCAGACTTATTTAGCAATATAAAAACAACTTTTCATCAGTTTGGGCCTCAATATGCGGGAGACGCATCCCAGGAGGTGTTGGTCTGAAACCCCGGGACCCGGTTTGGGGTCTGTACCTTCTCCCAGGTGAGCTTCTCCAGGTCCAGCAGGATCCTCATGAGCTCTGGGATGGCCATGGCAGGGTGGGTGTCGTTCAGCTGGATGGCCACCTGCAGACCGAAACACGTTACTACAATGACGCCGCTCATAACATGACACCGATGGTTCAACGATACCGTTACCATGACAACGTTTATCTCTAGGACACGTTATTTCTATTCAAACTATTCAAGTACAACCAGAGGAGAAATAAGGATTACAAAGCTAAACCGGGAAGTCCTCCCGGCGGTCCCACCTTCTCCGGCAGCGTGGAGAGGTCCATGCGCACGAACTCCGTGGAGCCGAACTTGGAGGACTTGAACCTGCGGACGATGTCCTGCAGGGTGGCGGCCACCACAAAGTACTCCTGCTTGAGGCGCAGCTCCTTGCCCTCGAAGAACTGGACACACAGGAAGACACATCCACTACTTTGGTTTTTGGTTTCTGGGGCCGAGGCGTTGCAGACGAGGTGAACATGGTAGTTTAATCGTAAAGATGTGGGGTTTAACGTTTTAAATATGGGATGTGAAATGTTCTGCTGGCATTGATCAACCCATAAAGTCTGGCACCTGCTGGTCTGCTTGTCCCCATGAAGAGGAGGCAGAATTTCAATATTTTAGTATTTTCTTTACTTTTTGTACTCATTTATTTACTTTTAAGCACACTGTGATTTTGTTTGAATTTTGGTGGAACATGAAATAAACGTTGTCCTAACTAACTAACTAATCAGAGATTTCCCCCCTATGGTTCTCTAAAGACAAATTGATTTGGAGAGACAACATGTCTGGTAATGGAGGTGAACATGTGGAGTCTATTCTTTAAAGAATAAGTTACACAAAAGTCGTATTGTGCCGTTTATGGACGTCCAGACGAGAGATATATTATATATATATATATATATATATATATATATATATATATATATATATATATATATATATATATAGTATATATGTATATGTATGGTAACCATGGGAACAGCAGCTTTACTCACGTTGTCGTTGGGGTACAAAACACGAGAAATATTCTCCGCCAGGTTTCTGTCCAGCACAGCTTGGATGTAACCGCCGACGTTGACTGTGGAGAGGAACAGTTTCACATGTAATTATATTATATACATTAATAATAATAATAATAATAATAATAATAATAATAATAATAGTCGGTCTGAAAGGTTTTTATATCAAAGTAGTCATAGTAGTGTTAAATGCTGTGTGTTGACATGCTATTTAAAGTCTGTGTAAACCAAAAATAAATGTGTAAATCTGTAAATGTGTTTAGAGTCGGTCACACTGTAGAAAAACGTGTTATTAACCACCGAGCCAAATTTGAATGAATAAAAAAGTCGGCAAGTATATAAAATTAGGATTCAAAATAAAGAAAATAAGCATTATTCTCAGCTCCAAGACGCTGGGGGCGCTAAACCACGGCCATTTGGTCAAGGGGGGCGGAGCCTCTCAACTGTCAAATTAATAACTGTCAAATTAATAACTTTCAAATTAATAACAACTGTCAAACTGGTGACTGAGCGTGACAAGCAGTGACTGCACCCTGGTTGTTAGGGGCGGGGCGTTGCTAAGGGGTTGTGCTTACGTCATCATGTACCCATTAAGCCCCGCCCATAAAATCCTGAACACAAAAATGGTGAAAAACAGAAAAACTGTCAATTCAACATTAAATGGTTATACAGCGTTTTCACACGTTTTCAGCTTTTCTTTGTAACGCGCGTCATGTGTTAAAATAAAATAATATTTATTATAATAATATGTATTTGCACCACCGACTTGGAATGAACTGCAGGTCTCTTTAAAATGTAATTCCCTTATATCTTTGACCCTGTTTTAACTTATTAAGGAACTTATTTCTTTGATGTCATCATCATCATCATCATCATAATTTGCATCATTACTCTCAAACTCTCGTTAGGGATACTAAAATAGTAATGATATGAATCGCAGGGGAATCTCCGGGGAAACAATAACATAAAAAGAAATAATGAGAACTCACAGTCCTTGAGGTTGAAGTCGCAGGGCGCCTTCGCGGACCACAGCCTCATAGTGTTCACCACGTTGTTCCTGTAGCCGGGGACCGGCGTGTCGTAGGGAAGCGCCAACACCACCTGAACCCCAAACCCCGCCCCCAGCGCAGGACGCCATCAGCACCAAGACCATTAAGCACCATTAAACCAAAACACTTTGCAGACATGCGGCGGTCGGATGGAGACTGCAGGTGAGGATGCGGCAGCAACATGCGCTTCAGGAATGGCCAACATGGGGATTTATTTATTTATTTATTTGTTTTAAGTGGGAGTTTCCTTTTATCGTTTCCCAAAAGACCCAATAAAATGGTTAAACTGGTGGCTGTGATAAGGAGGGATAATTGGGAATAATACAATTGACTATAATAATATAATATATACATAATATAATTGACTATAATAATATAATATATATATATAATATAATTGACTACAACACTACAATCCACATTTGCGGTGAAACCTTTTTCAAGTTCAACGTTACAGCGAGTTAACATTATTATATATAACATTATTATATATAACATTAACGCTTTCAGATAGACAGTAAAACGACTCATAAAGACATTTCCTAGTTGGGGTCCTGTAATAACCCACTATCACCACTAGGGGTCTTCTCTGGGGTCAATATTGTGAATATTGCAGACGGGGAAGTGAGCGTCTCAACGCCGTTTCCTCCGAGTTGAGGCGGAGAAGTTTCGCCATCTCAGCTCATCTCTATTGATCAGTTTACGTCGGCTATGACATCATGATGGGGGTTTGTTGTGGAGTCATGCGACTGCACATCCCCTATAGTCAAACCGTCACATGATTGGCTGCACTTGGTGGCGAGCAGATTGCAGATTAACTTATTTTGAAACGGTGACACATTTTCCCATAGAAAAACAAAAAAAATGGTGTCGCAATTGAGACCAATGACGACCCACGCAGACGGCGAACCCGAACCCGGCTCACCTGGGTGTCCACCCACTGGACCCCGTCGGCGGTGTGCTCCACCCGGCCGTAGAAGTGGACCGGCCGCATGTACTCGGGGCGGGCCTTCTCCCAGGGGTTGCCGTAGCGCAGCCAATCATCTGCTTCCTCCACCTTTATTCAAAAAAAAAATATTTAAAACACAAACACACCAACCAATCACACGTTGCATTGTTGTTATTGGGGCCCAGAATCACTAAAGACCACTAAAGACCACTATGTGGACTGTGCAAGCGGTTTGGACTTGTCATCTAGATTAAGTAACTCCTCCACAGTCACAGATGCGGACCCACAACCGGTTTCAGGTTTGCACAACCTCTACGCTTCGCAGGATCTCCCAGAACGGTGGAGACGCTTGGATGATGTCACCAATCAGCCCTCGCAATCAACCGCCGCATGGCGATGTCAGACTGGAGACCCGCTGCTCTCTTGTTGGCGTGTTTCGTAAGTTTGAACAGAATTTTTTACTTCACTTTTTTTTTTAGAAACATTTATAATTATGTGAAACTATTTTTCATTCGGACATTGAATGAAAATAGTGACGACAGACAATTCTGATGATGTCATTCTGCCTGGCATCAGACCAACATGCAATAACAGTAAATAATGAATCTGATCTATTGAACTATTTATATTATTATACAATATTATTATTATTATATTTTTATACTATATAATAAAGGGTCACAGTACCTGCCAGCCGTTCACAATCTTCTGGTTGAAGATACCGAACTCATAGCGGATCCCATAACCGTAAGCGGCCAAACCCAGCGACGCCATGGAGTCCAGGAAGCAGGCTAGAGGTCAGAGGTCAGGGCGAGAGACAAGGTTAAGTCCAGGAAGCGGGCTAGAGGTCAGAGGTCAAGGTGAGAGGCAGGGTTAAGTCCAGGAAGCAGGCTAGAGGTCAGAGGTCAGGGCGAGAGACAGGGTTAAGTCCGGGAAGCAGGCTAGAGGTCAGAGGTCAGGGCGAGAGACTGTGCTGTCCAGGTCAGTCACCATAGAATGACAGTTATAGATTAGTCTTAAACATACAATAATACTGCAAAATACATAAATAATATGAACAGTTCTGCGTCATAACTTGGAGACAGACAGACAGACAGACAGACAGACAGACAGACAGACAGACAGACAGACAGACAGACAGACAGACAGACAGACAGACAGACAGACAGACAGACAGACAGACAGACAGACAGACAGACAGACAGACAGACAGACAGACAGACAGACAGACAGACAGACAGACAGACAGACAGACAGACAGACAGACAGACAGACAGACAGACAGACAGACAGACAGACAGACAGACACACAGACAGACAGACAGACAGACAGACAGACAGACAGACAGACAGACAGACAGACAGACAGACAGACAGACAGACAGACAGACAGACAGACAGACAGACAGACAGACAGACAGACAGACAGACCTGCCAGGCGCCCCAGGCCACCGTTTCCCAGGCCGGCATCCTCCTCTATGTCCTGCAGCTCCTCCATGTCTAGTCCCAGCTGGGGGGGGGGCATTACTGCATTATTAAAAAGCTGTGCCGTGTGTGTGTGTGTGTGTGTGTGTGTGTGTGTGTGTGTGTGTGTGTGTGTGTGTGTGTGTGTGTGTGTGTGTGTGTGTGTGTGTGTGTGTGTGTGTGTGTGTGTGTGTGTGTGTGTGTGTGTGTGTGTGTGTGTGTGTGTGTGTGTGTGTGTGTGTGTGTGTGTGTGTGTGTGTGTGACAATTGACAACAACTATTGAGTGGCTGAACTTTCATTAGCCAGTTGGCCGGACAACAAAGTTAATTCTGCACCCTGGGGGGGGGGGGGGGGGGGGGGGGCATTATGCAATACCGCTAAATGGCAAATACACAGTTTAAGTATTAACTGTAAACTAAATGATCTTTTGTATGGTCAAATAAAAAGGGGTGTGAACGTGTTTAGTACTCTACTCTCTCACGTCAAGTATTTCTGAAGTAGTATTTCCTCCTGAAACGCTCTTCCTGTGATTATTATATCTTCAATGTAATTCCATCATTTACCGAATCTGTTTAATATTTTGTGGTCTAATATGTTAACATTCGTAATGTTATGACATTACATACGACCTCCGAGTTGTAGTTGAACGCAGCGTTAGAGACTCTTATCACAGATCATCATCACAGGACAAACACAGGTGTGGCTCATCACACACACCTACCTGTGTCTCGGTCCATAGACCATGAGCCACACCTGTGTGACCAGGTGAACGGGTGTCCAGGTGACCATGTAAACAGGTAACCAGGTGACCAGATAAACAGGTGAACAAGTGACCATGTGAACAGGTGAGGTACAGGTGAACAGGTGACCAGGTGACCATATGCCCAGGTAAACAGGTGAACAGGTGACCAGGTAAACAGGTGACCATGTGAACAGGTGAGGTACAGGTGACCAGGTGACCAGGTGGACAGGTGTGTGTGTACCTGGTAGGTGGCCTCGTCGCAGGCGTTCTCCAGCGCCAGGTTGACCATAGTGTTCTGCAGCGTGCGGCCCATGTAGAACTCCAGGGACAGGTAGTAGACGCGCTGCAGGGCAGGAGACCTTCATCATCATCATCATCATCATCATCAACCTCAATTGTGGTTTCCCTCCACTATAGAGCAGCTGTCTAAACCAGTGACCACGCGTCATCCTGGACTTATGTTATTATTTTATTCGTTCAGTTGTTGTGTGAAGCGAATTTGGAACGGTTGCAATTCGATTCAAATGTTTACTAAATGTTATTTACAGAAATGTTTTCATACGCTCACAGGAGCAGTGAAAGGACGGATGTGTTGAAACCGAACCATAGGCTGTAATACCGCCGCACTATGAGGGATAAAATGATTATTTTTGCTCAATATTGTGATGTCACGATTACTCCACGCCATTTTGGGGAACTTCTTTTATTGCACTTTGTAAACCAACAGCTGACTGCCGTCACCATAGCGACAGCGGCGGCCCATCAGCGCGATGCGGTTTACATGTTGCGCTGTGTTGCTGCAGTCGTCAGACGGAAATAGTTCCACTGCACGCGCTCAGAACAAACGCCTGTGATTGGTCGGACACGTTCACCCATGAGTAACCAGGATGTAATCCAGCAGAGCTTTTTATACACACAGTGTCTCTGTCCCGGAGAGGAGACACAGTGTCTCTGTCCCGGAGAGGAGACTCTGTGTGTCTGTCCCGGAGAGGAGACACAGTGTGTCTGTCCCGGAGAGGAGACACAGTGTGTCTGTCCCGGAGAGGAGACACAGTGTGTCTGTCCCGGAGCGGAGACACTGTCTGGAAACGCACTTCTTCCCTCCATCGGTTCATTTATTCATACAGAATAATTGCACCCGATTGGCCACAATCAATTGTGGATGCCGATGTTGTCATGGCGATTAATCTAGATTAACTGTGCAGCCCTATAGGACACACATACAATATTGTACCGTCTGTTTGTGTGTCCGCTTGTCTGTCTGTTTTATTTATTTTATTCCCCTTTGTCCTCAATGGTTTAGTCCGTTGTGTCGTTTCTCCCACAATGGAAACGATCCTTTGGGCTTTATTGTGTTTTTTTTATCCTTTTGAACACTTCTTATTAATTGTTGTTCAATAAAGTTTTCAATAACACAACCCGTCTTAAAACACTTAAAACACTCCACTAAACTTCCAAATACAACTTTCTACGGTTGTTTCCATTCACAGTTATTAATAAAAGACATTTATGAACTAATATACGAATGAACTATAAAACTTAGCCAAGCCAAAGTGGTATGCTTGGAGAGGAAGTGGGCCGGACCGGACCGCCCCACATCCCAGGAAGTGGACTGGACCGCCCCACATCCCAGGAAGTGGGCCGGACCGGACCGCCCAACACCCCAGGAAGTGGACCGGACCGCCCCACATCCCAGGAAGTGGGCCGGACCGGACCGCCAGACACCCCAGCCCTAGTGACCTTCCACCACCCTTCGGCTATTTCTGAACCTCTTCCTGGTCCAGGGAGCGGAAACAGGGGACAGAGGAGGAGCAGCACCTCCCCTAGTGGGGAGGAGAAACAGGGGACAGAGGAGGAGCACCTCCCCTAGTGGGGAGGAGAAACAGGGGACAGAGGAGGAGCAGCACCTCCCCTAGTGGGGAGGAGAAACAGGGGACAGAGGAGCAGCACCTCCCCTAGTGGGGAGGAGAAACAGGGGACAGAGGAGGAGCAGCACCTCCCCTAGTGGGGAGGAGAAACAGGGGACAGAGGAGGAGCAGCACCTCCCCTAGTGGGGAGGAGAAACAGGGGACAGGGGAGCAGCACCTCCCCTAGTGGGGAGGAGAAACAGGGAACAGAGGAGCAGCACCTCCCCTAGTGGTCTTATTGAAGGTTAGAGTCGTGGTTAAGATGACGTTACGTCTCGCCGTCAACACCGAAGCCTGAGCTTCAGGAGTGACATCATCAGGATGACATCATCAGGATGACATCATCATCAGGATGACATCATCACAGATGGAGAGGAGACATTTACATCCCAGTCAGCTGTAATATGAAAACTAATCCACTAAACCAGAAAATGTGTCTGCAGGTTTGGATGAGTTCTCCTTCAGCTGCAGGTTCTGGAGGGAGGAGAGGAGGAGGAGAAGGAGAGGAGGAGAGGAGGAGGAGGAGACTTCCTGTTTCAGACATTATGAGTAGTGGAGGAAACGCAGCGGACATCTTTCTTTATACAACATCTCTACTGGAGGACGAGCACGGCTCACTATTTGGCCAGACGACCTGCAGGCCCAACGCTTACATAACCAGCAGCATGACCCCCCCCCCCTCCATTAAAACGGGCTGAACTGGTCCAGTCCAGACTAAAGACCGGGAGGTGGGAGAGCCGGTCCCACTATGTGGACCCTCAGGGACCACCTGACGGATCACATTAGATAACAAGCAGGACCAACCGGCTGCCTAGCAACAGCAGCATCTGTCAGTTATGCAAGATACTGACTCTGAGTTAAGCTTTTATTACATTATATTTATATAATACTTTATATATTATAATATATATATATATATTTATATAATACTTTATATATTATAATATATATATATATATATATTTATATAATACTTTATATATTATTATATATATATATATATAATACTTTATATCCCTAAATTAAAATGGTGCATCCTGTCATGCATGCACCATTTTCTGTTGCACATTAAAGGGGAAGTGTGTGTGTGTGTGTGTGTGTGTGTGTGTGTGTGTGTGTGTGTGTGTGTGTGTGTGTGTGTGTGTGTGTGTGTGTCCTCATTACATAACGGCCTCCATCATTAACTAACCAGTGGATCTGGTCGGGCCACTGGGTTTAGACAATAACGACCCCCCACCCCCCCACCCCCCCCCAACCCACATCCATCCCATCACGTCCTCCTCTTCCTCCTCTTCCTCCTCCTCCTCCTCCTCCGCTCTAGGACCCTACATGGTCACGTCCAGGACCAGCAACATAAACAGACGCACACCAAGACCCGGCTCCCTGGACCCGGACCACCAGGACTAATGTCCCGGGGGGGGGTCTGGGACCACTGCGGCGGCAGGGAGGGGAGCCCCGCCCACCAGGACCAGGACTTACCTTGGGGTCCTTCTCGTAGTAGTGCTGCTGGGTCCGGATCCAGCGGCCCACCAGGTGGTCCCGCACGGTGTTGGCCAGGGCCAGGTAGTAGTCCCGGCGCGTGGCCACGTTGCGGTCCTTCACGAGCGTGAAGTGCAGGTGGCGGTTGAAGTTGGCCTTCAGGTCCGTGACGCTCTCCACGCCCGCCAGGCCGCGCACCGAGATCTGCTTCCGCCGCTCCTGGTCGCTCAGGGGCTGCGCCATGCTGGGTCCTGGTCCTGGGTCCTGGGGGGGGTCCTGGGTCCTGGGTCTGGGGTCTGCAGCGAGACAGCTGACGAGATGGATGGCAGCTGTGTGTGTGTGTGTGTGTGTGTTGGGGGGGGGGGGTGGGTCTGGTCTTCCTGGTTCGCTTCCTCCTGAGCTGACAGCCTATGAGAGGCCGGCCTGCTGGTTATATAGACTGGGGGGGGGGCGGGGCTTAGGGCGCGGCGGGCCAATGAGGAGCCGGCGCCGCCCACCTTCTCCCCACACACGTCCGCAGGTCCGTCCCGTTATTAGTGCGACATGTTTTCTGGTGTCGCTGAGCCAGGAGGAGGAGGTGGTGGTGGTGAACACACACCAGGAGGAGGAGGAGGTGGAGGGGAGGAGGAGGTGGTGCTGAATACACACCAGGAGGAGGAGGAGGTGAATACACACCAGGAGGAGGAGGAGGTGGAGGGGAGGAGGAGGTGGTGCTGAATACACACCAGGAGGAGGTGGTGGTGAACACACACCAGGAGGAGGAGGAGGAGAATACACACCAGGAGGAGGAGGAGGTGGTGGTGAACACACACCAGGAGGAGGAGGAGGTGGTGGTGGTGGAGGGGGGGAGGAGGTGGTGGTGAATACACACCAGGAGGAGGAGGAGGTGGTGGTGGTGGAGGGGGGGGGGAGGAGGTGGTGGTGAATACACACCAGGAGGAGGAGGATGTGAATACACACCAGGAGGAGGTGGTGGTGGAGGGGGGGAGGAGGTGGTGGTGAATACACACCAGGAGGAGGAGGAGGAGAATACACACCAGGAGGAGGTGGTGATGGAGGGGAGGAGGAGGTGGTGCTGAATACACACCAGGTGGAAGAGGTGAATACACACCAGGAGGAGGAGGTGAATACACACCAGGAGGTGGTGATGGAGGGGATGAGGTGAATGCACACCAGGAGACGAATACACACCAGGAGGAGGAGAATACACCAGGAGGAGGTGATAGTGGGGAGAAGGTGAATACACACCAGGAGGAGGTGGTGATGGAGGAGAAGGAGGTGAATACACACCAGGAGGAGGTGGTGATGGAGGAGAAGGAGGTGAATACACACCAGGAGGAGGTGGTGATGGAGGAGAAGGAGGTGAATACACACCAGGAGGTGGTGATGGAGGAGAAGGAGGTGAATACACACCAGGTAGAGGAGGAAGAAGAGATGGTGGTAGAGGTGGGAGGAGGAGCAAGAGGTGGAGGTGAATACACACCAGGTGGAGGAGGAGATGAATACACCAGGAGGAGGAGGTGGTGAATACACACCAGTAGGAGGAAGAAGAGGTGGTGGAGGAGATGAATACACACCAGGAGGAGGAGATGAATACACCAGGAGGAGGAGATGAATACACCAGGAGGAGGTGGTGATGGAGGGGGAGGAGGAAGAGATGGTGGTGGAGGAGCAGAAGGTGGAGGAGGTGGTGGTGAATACACACCATGAGGAGGAGGAAATGTTGGCAGAGGTGGGGGAGGAGCAAGAGGTGGAGGTGAATACACACCAGGAGGAGGAGATGAATACACCAGGAGGAGAAAGAGATGGTGGTGGAGGAGCAGAAGGTGGAGGAGGTGGTGGTGAATACACACCAGGAGGAAGAGATGGTGGTAGAGGAGGAGGAAGAAGAGATGGTGGTAGAGATGGTGGTAGAGGAGGAGGTGGTGGTGGAGGTGGTGGTGAATACACACCAGGAGGAAGAGATGGTGGTAGAGGAGGAGGAGGAAGAGATGGTGGTAGAGGAGGAGGTGGTGGTGATGGAGGAGGAGGAAGCCCTGGGTTTGTGGTTTCCTCCTTCCTGGTTCCACCAGTGGGCCGTGAAGAACACACTGAGCTTCGTGTTATTTGATACGTTTATTCGTAATCAGGCAAAAGAAATTGAACAGCTATTCATTCAGGCTAGAACCACTGGACCCAACAGACCGGGTCCTGGACCCCAACAGACCCGAGTCCTGGACCCCCAACAGACCCGAGTCCTGGACCCCAACAGACCCGAGTCCTGGACCCCAACAGACCGACGAAAAGGAAAAGTCTAAGCAACAAACCGACACGCACACGGCACACGCTACAGGTCATACCAGAGTACATGAGACGTGTTCAAGTCCTTCAGGGTGCAGCGCAGGAGGCTGAGGAACCGAGGAACTAGGGAAGGAGGAGACCACGCAAACCAAACTAACAGGAAAAACACAGAACCCGGACTCTCTTCCAGAACCGGAACTGGGACCAGGACCGTTATAAAGACGTTTGGGGGGGGGGTCTGCGGGTCCGGCGCCACACGCGTCATATTCTGCTACAAAAATATTACTCTCATTTGCGTCCATACCAAACAAATTAGAGCGTCACAACGTTTTGGGAGTCGCGTCCGCTGAAATGGAGCCCAGCGGGTTTATCTGAACACGCATCATGCAAAGAAAAGGTCATTTAATAAACCGGGCCTCAGACTCAAAGTCGCTCTGGCGAAACGGGGAGTCAAACCAACAACTCTGCCGGCAACTGAAAGTGGAGAGCGACTTCAGGCAATGTGGCTCACGAGCAGAATGAGGAGACCAACGAACTGAAACAGGAGGGGGAGGGGGAGGGGGGGGGGAATAAACAAGATACAAACTCTTAAAAACAGGAAATAATTAAGTTACGCAAATGTACACTTCCTTTTTTTCATCGTTTCAGAAATACCGTCACAACGCCAAAGGACCAATAAAAAAATAAAGCACAGGTTTTTTTTTTTTGTTTTGTTGTTGTTTTACTTTCGATGAGTGGGAGTACAGATGAACACGTGAAGAGTTTCACCAGTCAGTCTATTGGTTATGTGTTGACGGCGACGACGCCGCCCCGGGGCGCGGCGTTGGCGGGAGGCTCTCAAAGCAAACATCGGGTGGAGGGGGGGGGGGGGGGGTGGGGGTGGGGTTTAATTCTGCGGCGGCGGCGGGGGGTGGCGCCGGCGGCATCCCGAAGGGCGGCATGCCCGGGACGCCCATCCCCATCATGGTGACAAAGTTGGAGGGGTCCATGGGTGGCGGCGGAGGCGGCGGCACGTACATCATGCCGGTGGAGCCGGGGGGCGGCGGCGGCGGGGGGCGGCGGCGCCCCGGGGGGAAGGGGCGGCTGGACCCCCGGCGGAGGCGGGACCATGGACGGGTTGGTCATGGGCGGCGGCGGCTGAGCGCCGGCGGCGGCCGACTGCTGAGGCTGCTGCCAGGGGGGCAGACTGCCGCTGGCGGCGCTGGATGTCGTGGTCGTATCTGTGAGGGGGGGGAGGGGGGAGGGGGCGTCCCGTTAGACAAAAATAACATCCACAACCGCCATTTTCTTTAAGCTTTACTTGTAGGGCTAATGATCATCAACCACATCCATCAGCATCCACATTTCTGAAGCAACACGCAGTGAACGTTTGGTGTTTTTACTTGAGAAATTAAAGTTAACATCAAACTATTAACTCAATTAAATCAACCGACTCTTCACTTCAGCCATAGTCACTGTTTCATATGCAAAGGAAAAACATTCAGCTATAAATTAATTTAGTAGTCAACACAATACATTTGAGAGTCTTCAATATGAGTATATACACTAGGAGATACTGTACCTCAATGGGACCTTCCTGGCTAAATAAAGGATAAATAAAATGATAAATATAAAAAAAATACTCCTCATACTACCCTATATACTACCCAGTCTGTACCGTGTCTGATTAACACTGAAAAAAAACACTAATATCCATCCATCAGCGTTCAAATCATTAAATATTTATAGTATCAGTAATGTTATATCATTGGATGTTGAACCATCCAAAAAAAAAAAAGCTTTTTAAAACTAAACACAGCGGACCCATCCAACAGAAACTACTAACACAGTTCTCGGCGCCTACTTGGTCTGCGGGTCACGCAGCAGAATCCGCTGTGAGGAGACGAACCAGTTAAAACAAAAAAAAGAAAGGCTTACTCTGTTGCCACGGCAGCGGCGCGCTGGTCGCCATGCTGCTGGCTGGCGGGGGAGGAGGGGCCTGCTGTTGCCACGGTGGCAGGGGTCCAGAGGGGGGTGGTGGGGGCTGGTTGCTAGGAGGCGGGGGAGGCGGTGGCATCATGCCCATGGGAGGAGGCAGCAGACCTACAGGGGGGAGGGGGGGTTTGGGGGAGACTGAAGTTACCATGGGAGAGTTTTATAGGGCGGCGACACACTGCACGCAAGTTTACTGCTATAAGCTAAAACATCCGAAAGCTGTTAAATTGAAAGAAGGAATACATTTGCTCATCTAACAATAATGATCTGTGCGGCCTCAGCATTTAGGGAATAATATAATAATAATAAAAGCCCCATTTGGAAATGAGCAAGCTTTAGCATTTGCTTACAAATGTGAATATCATTCGGTTTGATTCCAGACGACACTGACCAGAGATAGAAATACAAAAAAATGTCAACAACACTACAGGGGCAACTCTAGCCTATATTTGTTAGCCTATAAAACTTGTTTTTAAATACAAATTGGTGATCTGTGATCCAGTTTTGGCCCGTGTGATTCCCCATGAATGAATGAATGAATGAATGAATGAATGAATGTCGGTGATTTTACCCATGTGATGCCCGTGACCGTGGCCCTGGCCCATGGGGGGCGGCGGCGGCTGCATCCACGGGGGCGGGAGGCCGTTGGGGTTGTGGGACATCGGGGGGCCTCCCATGTTGGGCATGGGTGGCGGGAAGCCGTGGTGCCCGCCGCCGTGGCCGCCTCCGTGCCCTCCGCCGTGGCCCCCGCCGTGGCCGCCGCCGCCGTGCCCGCCGCCGTGCCCCGCCTCCGTGGCCGCCGCCGCCGTGGCCGCCGCCGCCGTGGCCGCCGCCGTGGCCGCCGCCGCCGTGCATGCCGTGGAAGTTTCTGCTCTCGGAGGGACCGGAGTTCATCCAGGGAGGCCGATTCTGTCGCGGCAAAACGGAAACGCACAACGCGGTGAGAGACGGTGCGTATACAATATCATCGACTAAAACACTGCCGAGCGCTTCAGCCTCGCATAAACAACCGGGATGTTAAAATAGGGTCGGCTCTTATAGAATCAAAGCCTTGAAAACCTAAAATGAGAAGACGAAGCAGCTTGGCACAGATACGATACCTGCTGCGAGTTGCTGGGGCCGGAGGAGCGGGGGCCGCCTCCTCCTCCTCCTCCACCCTGGTGCGAGTGTCCTCCGCCGGACGACGGGACGGGAGCCTCCCCCAGCTCCGCCATGAGGGACAGATACTCCTTGTCCATGCGAGCCTTGTCCTGCGCCGACTGAGGGGGCTCTCCGGGCGTGGCTCTGTGGGCGGTGAACGAACTGGAGGAGGGAGGGGGGAGGGGGGAGGGGGGGGGAGCACAACGCACGGGTCAGTCTGAGCTCGGCGCGGCGTTACGGTCATGTTTGGGCCATCGCGACTATTAGTACCTGGTGTATTTGCAGTCGGAGGAGATGTGTCCTGCGCCGCCACACTTGGTGCAGAGGGTGGTGTTGGTGATGCTGCGCGGCTCAGAGTTCTGCCACGGACGGAGAATCCTGCAACGCAGACCAGGTGGAGAGTTTCAGACGACAGAAAAGCATCGCTGCTACAGTGCATTAGAAAGGCATAGAGACGTCAGAGCCGGTAAAAACGAATCAACAATCTGACCTGTTGTCGTCCTCCCTCAGGGTCCCGTTGAGCCGGGCCAGCTCCCGGAGCTGCATCTTCCTCAGGTCATTCTGGTCTTCCGGGGTTTCGATCCCCTGCTTCAGGATGTTGCGAATCTACCCGGACACACAACGCTGTTAAGACTCACTACACACCTCACAACGCTGCAAGCACACTGACCAGGGTGGACACCGCCCCCCCCGCCCCCCAACAGCCTTCGCTAAAGTCCCACACAGAACCTGAACATCACCGAACCCTTTAATAAATGACCCAGACTTGGTTTAGTCCATACTTGAAACATTTGCTGGTATAGGAGTCAAGGAGGTACAGACATCTATAAAAACCTTCCCAACAATAGACGATGTATAATTTTATTATTATTATTATCATTTGCTTATTATTATTATTTGCTTATTATTATTACTTGTTCAACGGCTTTCTTGACGTTCTCCATGGTGTTGGCGGTGACCAGGGCGTGCAGCGGCTCGTCCTCGCCAGGCAGCATCTGGCCGTCCTTGCGGCCCACCTTCCCTTCCTTCACAGAGCCCTTGCCACGGATCATGATCTTGGCGCAGCACTCCTTCTCGATGTTCTTCAGCGTGTTGCCACTGGGGAGCACGCATGGAGAGGAGGAGGACATAAGTTGCGTTGATACATCAATAATACAATAAAATACATCCACAACAATGTTGAACTCTAGCCACGCCCCTCATATGATGTAACTCACCGTGGTCCAATCAACAGTCCCACAAAGTTGATCTCTGGGTATTCGTCCTGGGGGATCATGACTTTGTCGTTGACTCTGGTAGCCGGGGGTCTGCGGGACAAAGAACAACAACAATAAGAAGCCAGAGGAGGTCGAGGACTCAAAACAAAAGGATTTAGGGTACTACTTGTGAATCTGCTACCATCTAGAATATGAGCAACCGTCAACCAGGGGTAGAAAAGAAAAAGGTGAATCAATTTGTACATCATCTTTAATCGAGTTTGTAGTCGGTCTCAAGTCTACTTTGGTGATTCTTAGTCAATCCAAAAACTGTTCTGCAATTAGAAGAGCTCTTTGGAAAGCTAATTCTAACCATTTTGACAGTAATGCTACGCTAGGCTTGCAGCACGTCTGCCCCAAATACAGCTAACATGCAAAAGGCCGACGGCGCTGGCTGCGTACTTGTAGTCGGCGGGCGGCTTGAACTCGGGGTTGAGTCCGACCATCTCCGTGATGAGAGAGTGGCGCTCCTCCTCCAGCTTCTTGCGAGTGCGGTACTCCCGCGTGTTCAGCCTCTTGCCCTCGCTGTTGTAGATGGGCTCCGGAGACGGAGATCTGGGAGGCAGAAACAGACAAGAGGGCCGTTGTCAGAACCGCGCCGGACACCGGACACAGTCACAAAGTTTCCCTGCATCTGTCTAACTCCTTTAGGAAATGGTTTACAAAATAAAGTAAACACAGTAGACCATTTGGAATGAAATAATGCCACTTTATAATAATAATGATAATATAATAATAATAATGATAATAATAATAATGATAATAATAATAATAAAAGTACTTAAAAAAGAGCTTGAGTGTGGGAAGTATTCAGAGAGGGAAAAACAAATCTATCCTGGAAATAGGGTGACTTGGAGAAACACATGCCAATGTAAAGGAATGAGAAAACAAATTAAATGGGAATTCTAACCTAACATTTTATGAGCCGAAGAGCCCAGATAAATAAATCACAGTTTCAGTTCAGAATGAGGGCAACCAGAGCTGTATGGTGGTGATTAAACCAATGCACCTGGAAGGGCACCCACCACAAAAATAAATCAAAAAAACAAAAAACGGCCACAAGTTAACCTGCATACAGGGTTGTTGGCCTACTGAATGAATAGTTGGTAGTAAAAAAAAAATTAAAATGGTAAAAATGGGCAAATCCTAAAGCAGAAACGCTGGCTTTGAGAGTTGCCTGGTGTTGACGTGGCGGGAAGAGGTCCGTACCTCCCCGAGGATGCTGAAAACCTGCGCAGTAGCTGTCGTTAAGGAGAGTCTGTGCTTGAAAAAGGGTTAGCTTGACGTGGGGGTAATTTGGGTTAGAGAAAAGGAATTAAGATTAGATGTTCACCTTTTCCTAAAGATCTCCCCTTCAGAGAGACACGTTTGTGACCACTTGAAGTCCAAGAGGAAGAGTGGAAATTAAAAAGTAAAATAAAAAACTTTTTTTTTTTATTTAAAAGTTCAAAACTTCCAACGGTGCCCACC
The DNA here is from genome assembly GCA_030340625.1 of Merluccius polli. NCBI lineage: Eukaryota > Metazoa > Chordata > Actinopteri > Gadiformes > Merlucciidae > Merluccius > Merluccius polli. The sequence continues at coordinate 40,783 of JAOPHQ010000095.1, read as the reverse complement.
TGAAACACCCGTGGTTTGTTTCATGTTGGGGGAGTAATCTATAAATGTCCTGGAGTTAAGTGGTTTTGTTGCTGTGGAGATGTCCCATTAACGTTAGAGTAAGGAAACAAGAGGCCAATCTCACACATTCTCGAAAGCAATGGCATTTCCTGCAGGAATAGACAGGTGAGTCTATGTGTTATAGAGAGTGACAGGTGAGGGGGAACCCTCAATAAGACATAACTGCCCCCCCCCCCCCCCTCTGCTATCCTCACACATCTTGTTAAAATCCCCTTTTAAAGGAAATCTGAATCCAATAATAAAAGTAGAACATTTAAAGTTACCCTATTCCCAATTACCTAGCTCAAATTATTATTGGCATGTTTTACTTATATTGAAATGGTTATTCATTGAGTTACTAATAGTATTCAAAAACATTTACTAGTGATAACCTCACTCTACATCAAACTTAATATAACCCTTTAGAATCGGCTTACAAGATGCTAAATAACTAAAATACTGACCCAAACCTGCTTTAGATGTGAAACACACTTGTCCCATTAGTTATACATTATAATACCCATTCAACTCACAAGCACCAATCAATCAAATCACAGACACACCAATTAATAAGGTCTGAAAGTGACGTGTAACTAAGATGCAGACTGGCTGGCAGAATTAACTGGCATGTGTGTGAATATTATATTTTATATATATATATATATATATATATATATATATATATATAGTGTGCTATTTAGAGTCACTTGCCTCGGTTTCAAATCGATCCTGTACTACATTATTAATACATTATTAATAGAGGCCATCAGAGTCATTCTGTTTACCTTAACCATTACTCTGAGGAATTATATACATTATGTAATGTTATATTATATGCCTACTTGTAATATTCTACATATGCTCTTCTCGCACTTGGCAAGAGTGCATACAAGAGTAAAATTAAACATTTAATTGTATTTTATATAATATGCTATATATATTCTACCACCTTTCATCAAGGACACATCTAGCTAAGTGATTTAAAACGTCACGTTACTGTTGGTCATAAGCTAACACACACATCTTTTTTTTTTTCTTCAAGAGAAAAAAAACATCAAGAAGGTAGAGAAAGTGTTACTGTTGGTGGGTTTAAATCTTTTTCCGACCTGTCCTCAGGGTTAACAGGAATTCCCAGGTCTCCTGTACGCAGTTTACGAGTCAGGTCTTCGATCTGCAGTTGGACTGTAAGTATTCAGGTTAGGAAAGAAAAAAAAAAACACACAAGGATGGAGAAAAATTTGGTTACCAACAACAACATCAGTGCAGACGGCGCGCTTCAAAATCAGTGCACCGCCTCGTTTTCAACTGAGGTAAAAAGCATGATTGCAGCCATTAATAAATCACTTCAATTAAGAAAAAACATCATAATTAAAAACACCTTACCAAACTGGGGAAAAGGTGAACAAAACATAAATTAACAAAAATAAATCACAAATAGAAATACATTCCACAGTTAAACACAACTCTACATATCTTCAACACGTGTGTATCATGTAAATAGACTATCCCAAACTCTCCAACACGACAACATTTGGCAACATCATGTGAGTAAAGACCAGACCGAGGTTCCTAGAAATACCAGCCAAACTTTAAGAACTAGTGTCAACACTTTAACATGGCGTCAGCATTTAAAGGAACCGTGTGTTCGAGGCCTTGTTAGTTTTAATGATCAGACAAGAATAACAACAGCGCCCACAGTCACCAGTTTCACGCCACATATAGGTTGGAGCGGCGAGAGGTGAGGGGGTTGAGCTTTTGCATTCAAGAGGGAGGGGAAAAAGAAATCATGAATACTGCGCCCCAATTATGCACCCACCAAAGCTTAAGCCTTACTTCTTATTAAAAAATATATATTTACACTGCATTCACATAACATAATACAGTCTTTGTGAATTGCAATTAACCATTTCAAAGTGCCCTTCTGGAGACTGAAGGGGTTTCTACTTAATGAGCAAAGGAAAAAACATGTGACAACCAAAAGGTAGGCACAAATGAACACTTACATACCAAGGAGGACCAACCGTTAACAATGAGTGGGCAACGTCCAATAACAAGTTCAGTTATTGACCGTATTAATTTGCTCCAGTTTATGGGTGTCACAGTGCTGCTGAAAGGCATTTGGTTGACAGCATTAGTGCAGAAAATGTGTTTTTCCTGAATTACAAAATATGGGACTGGGTTACATCCCAGAGCTGCAGACGAGAACTGTGTTTTAACCCAAAGTGTTCACATTTTAAATATATATTTGAGTATTTTGAGTTGCACTCAAGTCGTTATTTTGCCATTGAAACAGCACTGCCGACACTTGAAAAATAATAAGCATATTTCAGCATGTTAGGAAATATCCCTAACCCACATGCAGGGGGGTGATACTGGTGATGTAGAGGGAGACAGGCAAGACAGTGAGACCTGTAGGTTTCAAAGTATTTAGCAGTTATCTTCTGGATAATGGAGGCCCAACGGCAACGCAAACCCGACGACTACAAAACACAAACCATGACAAGAGAGCTACACACGTTAAAAAAACAACACACACATTAACAACAACAAGTTACACTTATTTACGTGGAGGTCGGACTCATTCATGTCCAAGTCCAATGAACGTAACGCACCAGAACAGGACCAACGGGTAAAACTATGAACGCACATCATGGACCAGAATCATAATGCAGAGATCAAACTTAAAAACTCACAGTGTGCGAGTTAAACATTAACTTAATAAGACACGTGTGCTTTAATAATTTACCTATATAGGCTCTCTCCTGGTCCCGGGTCAGACCGGGCGGGATGACGGTGGGCATGCCGGGGAATGACGGTCTTCTGGTCGGGCGTCTCGCTGCTCCAGCGGCTCCTCTTCCGGGACTTCTTCTGGCCGAAATCTGGCGGAGGAACAACACACCGTGAAGCGGACTGACACCACCCGGACACCCCCTGCAGCGAGCCGTCATATCCCGCTTACAACCAGGACACATACCCCTGCAGCGAGCCGTCATATCCCGCTTACAACCAGGACATACACCCCTGCAGCGAGCCGTCATATCCCGCTTACAACCAGGACATAGACCCCCGCAGCGAGCCGTCATATCCCGCTTACAACCAGGACACATACCCCTGCAGCGAGCCGTCATATCCCGCTTACAACCAGGACATAGACCCCTGCAGCGAGCCGTCATATCCCGCTTACAACCAGGACATAGACCCCTGCAGCGAGCCGTCATATCCCGCTTACAACCGGGACATATACCCCTGCAGCGAGCCGTCATATCCCGCTTACAACCAGGACATATTACCCCTGCAGCGAGCCGTCATATCCCGCTTACAACCAGGACATATACCCCCGCAGCGAGCCGTCATATCCCGCTTACAACCGGGACATATACCCCTGCAGCGAGCCGTCATATCCCGCTTACAACCGGGACATATACCCCTGCAGCGAGCCGTCATATCCCGCTTACAACCGGGACATATACCCCTGCAGCGAGCCGTCATATCCCGCTTACAACCAGGACATATACCCCTGCAGCGAGCCGTCATATCCCGCTTACAACCAGGACATAGACCCCTGCAGCGAGCCGTCATATCCCGCTTACAACCAGGACATAGACCCCTGCAGCGAGCCGTCATATCCCGCTTACAACCGGGACATATACCCCTGCAGCGAGCCGTCATATCCCGCTTACAACCAGGACATATACCCCTGTAGCGGTGCGCAGCGCGCCAGGCCGCAGGCTCACAAGGGGCCTTTCATCCACGCCATGTAGCCACCATGTAGCCACCTAGCCGTCTCGCTAGCCGCCTAGCTAGCCGTCTAGACAGCCACCTAGCTAGCCATAGACATAATATACGTAGAGGCCTCATAGAGGCACATGCTAAACAGCACCTTATATTTAATTATATTTAACTGTTTTTTTGTTTTGTTTTACTAAATTCTGCTCTTTGTACAGATGTTTCTTTTTTTATAGTTTAGTTTATTTATCTACTTTTTAAGTATTTTAAGTATATTTTGTGTGAAGGGAATGTGCAAACTAAGAATTTCATTGCCCGGTGCAAACTATGTTTCAACTGTGTATATGACAATAAACATCTTGAATCACAGACTGACGCTGCCTGTTGGAGCTGACGTAGCGGCGCGGCCGCCATCTTGGATGGGTCCCCAGTGCATTTATTTCTACTGAGGAAGTGTATCCCCAACTACAATAATAAGCAGAACTCCCCCAATTTATACCGGATTTTCACACGGTTTGGTTTGTTACAAACGGCAGAGATTTATTTATGATACAGGACGAATTAATAATTTGTTTTTGTTTTTTAAATAATAAGAATTATTATTCAATGTTACTTGTGAAAGGTAATCCCACGCGATCTGGTGTCAATACTGCGCCGTAAGCTGCACTAAATACTGCATAGCTCTCCCGTTGACTCCTATGCTAGACTAGAGTGAGGAGACCCAACCAATATGGCGGCGACGCTGGGTTACGTTCCAGCGCGTCATGAGGCGTCTGCGTATAATATATACGTCTATGTAGCTAGCCACCGAACTAGCCGCCTAGCTCGCGGCGCGCCTCCTGGACCAGCTAGACGGCGTGGATGAAAAGGCACCTAGCTAGCCGCCTAGCTAGCTACCTAGCTAGCTACCTAGCTAGCCGCCTAGCTAGCGGCGCGCGCCCCCCGGCTAGACAACGGCTAGCCGTTAGCATCGCGTCCGTTACCTGCTTTGGCCATGGCGGCGGCCACCGGGGACAGCTGCTGGGGCTGCGGGGGGAACGCCGCCACCGCGCTGAACTGGAGCGGCTGCGGGAAGCCGGCGGCGGGCATCGGCGGCTGGAAGGCCTGCGGCGGCGGCGGCGGGAAGACGGCCGGCGGCCCCGGGGTCGGCATCAGGCCGTTCCCGGCTCCGGGCCCGGAGTCAAAGCCCCGCTTCGCGCCGATGCTGGGATGCAGCTTCCCCAGAGGGGTCGCGTTCGCGCCCGTCGCCATTTCCTAAATGCGCCGAAAAAAAGCCGTTGGCGGTAACTCTCGGTAATATAAAGCGGTCTTTAAAAAAAAAAACAGCCCCACACACACACACACACACACAAAGCGGTCGGGAGGCTCCTTGGCGACGGTGTCGTTTCCTCGACGTACGCTACCGTCAAAATGGCGCACGGCTCAAATCAACAAAGATTGACGGAACACAGAGGCGCTCTCCCATTGGTCCACCACGTCCCGCCTTCCGCCAGGTCTCGCGATGCTTCAGCGTGTAGCCTTACTGGGCTAACTAATAGCTAGCACCGTATTGAGCGTTTTCTACTAACGTGTATGTGTTGTGCGTCTGCATTTAGATTCTGTACGTACGCTCACCGGTGTTACTGTGGTGAGTGTGCAGCACGCGGAACATAATGAGTAGTTATTATACATTTTGATTAAAATTATTTGGATCATGGACACTCGGAAGCCTCGCGAGACTTCGCGAGGTCACATTGTTTTGCTCCGATGTCCAAATATTGAGAACGTGAATACCAGAGCGGTCATAATAACACAAACTAACATAAAACTCATTTTCACATCAATATCAATAGCTTATATCATGACTGGTATTCATGTAGGAGTGCATTAATAAGTTTGTCAGACGAAAACATAATGTATTCTAATGTCCTTAAAAAAAAAAAAAAAGATTAATATTAATATATATAAAAATATATATAAAAATATATATATATATATAATATATAAATATATTTTTTTATATATATTAATATATATATATATTAATGTAAATATATATATATATATATATATATATATTAATATATACTGTATATATTAATATTTATTAAAGAAACGTCACACAATGCTTTTAACAAACAAAGGTAGGTCACTTTATTCAGCACCTGATTAAGTTGTGTTTCACAAACTCTTACTCTTCATAGCCTCTCAAATGGGGCAGATAAAACAGCACAAACAAAATGGTCACAGGTAAAATATTAACAAGCTAAGGTAAGTAAACCATGAATCAAATGTGTAACGGGGGGGGGGGGGGGGGGGGGGGGGGGTCACCTTTAAAACATGCATCTACATGGTTTCATCTTCGATAGTGTTAACCAACTAGTATACTAGTATGTACATGTCTAACAGGAAAACACAAAAATTATCTCACATTATAAAAGTAACATGCCATGTCGTTTAAAAGTGGTATCATAAGAAAGATGGACAGTAATGCTGTGGTCACTTGAGGTCAAGTCGTCCCACATGTTGGGGACATCGGCTGGAAAGAGCAAACCACAGCAGAAAGCTATGAGTCAACAATATCAAGCGTTATATGCACGGGGGCCGTTCTTCATCATCATCATCATCATCATCATCATCATCATGTTTGAATGTAGTTTTTCCTCATTCATGACCCAGCTTATGCGCAGAGCCAACTCATACTTACTCCTATGTGACATGGGCTACATTAAGGACTAAAAGCCAGGCGGCTCCGTTAAGCGGCGGCGCATGATTAGTATGCGTAGCGCGCCCGCTCAGCGTAGGTATCCCGCGAGAGGTCGTAGGGCGTGCTTCTCGGGAGGGAGGCCATCGAGGCGGCCCGCGAATGCTCAAAGCCGTACCCCTCCGGCTCGGCGGGGGCTTTCCGAATGGGACTTCGGTCACGGGCGTAGTATGAGGAGATGGGCGCCGGCGCCGGAGGGAGGGGGAGGGCACTCGTACGGGTCGAGGGTCGAGCGTGGCACACGTTCCCGCGAGATAGCGGAGGAAGGAGGAGGAGGAGGCGATGCCGCAGCCAAGGGGACCTCGTAATAGCCGGCTCCATATGGGTGAGCCCTGTACTTCTCGTAGAAGTCCATGACGCCGTACGGATCCCTGTCGTCGCCAGAGGGCTGGCGAGCCGGGTAGCCAGGCACCGCGCTATAGAGTGAGCCGCCGCCGCCGCCGCCGCCGCCGCCGCCCGCGTATGCTGCTCCGCTGCCGTACATCCGAGCCACGCTATGATCCGCTCCGGTGCTATAGCTGTAACCCGGGGGCACCCCGTAACTCACAGCGCTCTCAAAGCCCCTGCCGTACCCCGCCACGCCGCTGCCAGGACTGGAATACCGGGAATAATCGTGTACAGGAGCATAGCCACCGCCGAAATCCTGACCGCCACCGAAGCCCGGATGGTAACCCCAGCTGCCGCCGCCGCCGCCGCCGCCGCCACCGCCGCCGCCGTTGCCGCCGCCGCCGCCACCGCCGCCACGCCCACCAAATCTAGCAGCACTGAATCCGTCGGACGGTGGCTCTGAGCCATTTTCGGGGAAACCGTTTTGATCTAGCGGGCACTCTTTGGACCAGTGGCCTTCCTGCCCGCAACGATAACAACCCGATCTCTCTCCCATCCCCGGCGCGGTACGCAGGCGGCTAGTGGAGAGCTTCACACTCATCAGTTTGCCTTAAAAAAGAAAAGACGCAGGAAGAATTATGCCTGAAACAAATCCTCTCACTCCAAAAATCGGTTTACTTTGCAATGTTGACATCTTGCATACAATATATTATCAGCCATCTAATAAATAAAGTATCCCACCTTTAAAAGACTCATGGGCTGTTCAGATAGGAAGTGCGGGCCGCTGCACGCCGTTTGATTTACGACCGACGGCAGTTATATTCTCACTATATCACTATATATCTCCGCTGTATATCTCTCAATACATTACCTTAACTACAAGGATTACTCCTTGTGCTACGGTTGTTAATTTCAGATACGTTCACGTCAAGACGGCTTACGTCCGTACACAACGAAATATATAAAACCATACGGCCTAATATATATATATATATATATATATATATATATATATATATATATATATATATATATATAAAACCATAATGTGAGCACCGCGCAATCAAACTCGCACGGCTTCCTATCTGAACGCCACATCGGTCTGCTGCTACTTACCTGCGCTTGATCCTTAACTTCACTGTCAAGCCACAGGAAACGCACACTTGAAATGTGATTAACGATTAACTTTAGTTCCTTCAACTAAAACACGTTAGAAATGTTTCTCTATCTGAAGCTGCGTAGACCGTATTTTCATCATAGCTGCAGGATCTAAAGTAAAACCAATTTTCTCTTAGAAAAGCACAAATATCAGTATATATATATATATATATATATATATATATATATATATATATATAAGTATTTATGGTATCTTAATAATGTTGGAGGTTAGTTTTCCAACTTTTGAGGGCTTTTCGGTGCCACCCTGCATTAGTTATCAACCAGACCATGTGACGGACCCTCAGCTAGTAGCCAGACCCTAAACTAGTACCCTTCTGGTCAGCAGGTTGTATGCCTTGGCTTAGTTTCACTGCCGTCAGATATTTGTTGCATTAGAAATACAATCTAATGATCAAATTAAGACTTTGGTCTGCCCCATCTATGGAAGGACATCTGTCTATCTGACTGGTTGCCCTCATCTATCTGCACTGAACCTCTCTGAGAAGGTCCTGGCGGTATTTAACTAGGTGACCCTGGACAGTGTTAAGGATCCCATCCCCCCCCAGAGGTCACCTTTGAAGGCGGTGTTGTCTAACTTATTGATGGCCTCCAAGGCGTCATCCATTCTCTCCATGTGAACAAAGGCATAGTCCTTCACTATGTCGCACTCCAGCACCGCCCCGAACTCCTCGAAGCGCGCCCGCAGCTCCTGGTTGGTGCAGGCGATGTTGCCCACATGCAGCTTGGTGGAGGCTTTGGACTTGCCGCGGCTCAGCTCCACGTTCATGGGCTGGCCGTTCAGCTCGTAGTGGTGGAGGTTGCGGATGGCCTCCTCCGCCTCCGACTTGTCGTCCATGTGGACGAAGCCGAAGTTCTTGACGATGTCACACTCTGCGATCTTCCCATACTGGGAGAAGAGCGAGCGCAGGTCATCAGTGGTCGTCTCCGCCGCCAAGTTCCCGATGAAGATCTTCACCATGGTGCACTTTTCACTGCAGGGAGAAGAGAGCCATTCATCAAACTGGGGACATTATGGCACTACTAGTACTACTAGTACTACTAGTACTACTACTACTACTACTACTACTAGTACTAGTAGTAGCACTATGGTCCACACAAAACATTATGGATTATGGTCTAGTCCATTTATATTCTTCAATCATCCATGTGTATGCACACTGAGGTTAACTACTAGGTATAATATGTTTAGTGAGGTTAACTAGGTATAATATAATATTAGTAAGGTTAACTAGGTATAATATAATATTAGTAAGGTTAACTAGGTATATTATAATATTAGTAAGGTTAACTAGGTATATTATAATATTAGTGAGGTTAACTAGGTATATTATATTAGTAAGGTTGACTAGGTATAATATTATATTAGTAAGGTTAACTAGGTATATTATAATATTATTGAGGTTAACTAGGTATAATATTATATTAGTAAGGTTAACTAGGTATAATATTAATGAGGTTAACTACTAGGTATAATATGATAATATTAGTGAGTTAACTAGATGTAACATTATAATATTAGTAAGGTTAACTAGGTATATTATAATATTAGTAAGGTTAACTAGGTATATTATAATATTAGTGAGGTTAACTAGGTATAATATATTAGTAAGGTTAACTAGGTATAATATTAATGAGGTTAACTAGGTATAATATTAGTGAGGTTAACTACTAGGTATAATATTATAATATTAGTAAGGTTAACTAGGTATAATATTATAATATTAGTAAGGTTAACTAGGTATAATATGATATTAGTGAGGTTAACTAGGTATAATGTTTAGTAAGGTTAACTAGGTATAATATTATAATAATAGTAAGGTTAACTAGGTGTAATATGTTTAATGAGGTTAACTAGGTGTAATATAATATTAGTAAGGTTAACTACTAGGTGTAATATAATATTAGTGAGGTTAACTAGGTATAGTATTAGTAAGGTTAACTACTAGGTGTAATATTATAATATTAGTGAGGTTAACTAGGTATAATATTAGTAAGATTAACTACTAGGTGTAATATGTTTAGTAAGGTTAACTAGATATAATATTAGTAAGGTTAACTAGGTGTAATATGTTTAATGAGGTTAATGTTTAGTTAGGTGTACACGTAAGTAAGGTTAACTAGGTATAATGTTTAGTAAGGTTAACTAGGTATAATATTATAATATTAGTAAGGTTAACTACTAGGTGAAATATTATAGTATTAGTGAGGTTAACTAGGTATAGTATTAGTAAGGTTAACTACTAGGTGTAATATGTTTAGTAAGGTTAACTAGGTATAATATTAGTAAGGTTAACTAGGTGTAATATGTTTAATGAGGTTAACTAGGTGTAATATTATAATATTAGTGAGGTTAACTACTAGGTGTAATATTATAATATTAATTAGGTTAACTACTAGGTGTAACACGTTAAGTAAGGTTAATGTTTAGTTAGGTGTACACGTAAGTAAGGCTAACTAGGTGTAATGTTTAGTAAGGTTAACTAGGTATAATATTATATATTAGTAAGGCTAACTAGGTGTAATATGTTTAGTAAGGTTAACTAGGTATAATATTATATTATATTAGTAAGGCTAACTAGGTGTAATGTTTAGTAAGGTTAACTAGGTATAATATTATATTATATTAGTAAGGCTAACTAGGTGTAATGTTTAGTAAGGTTAATGTTTAGTTAGTGTGCACGTGCTGCGGGCCTCACTGCAGTGCTGTTCATTTTGGAGGAAAGACTAAAGAAAACGTTTCGTCTCTGCGCTAATCCTCCAGATAATCACTCACATTAATAAACTAAATCTGCGCACATTAAACGACAGCGGTGTAATGGTTCGGTCCAGAATATTGACATCATCTCGACGACGCATCGTAGCACCAGCTAGCAGAGGCCGAACCAGAACCAGAACCAGGACCTATCTAGACCACAATAACGAGCTAGCTTCGCTACATGCGGGTAAACCCGAGCTGACCCGAACCATGCCGTGTGTTCGGTGTGTGTTTGTGTGTGTGTGTGTGTCCGTACCGTCCAAGCTGAGGTCGGTGTCGGCACCGCCCGGGAGGAGATGTGGGTTTGGGTTTTCTCTACGGTTAGCTGCGGCTAAGCTAACGGTGCGTTCAGGTGCACTGGGGGATTTCAGCTTCGGGGCGTTTCAGTTGTAGCAGAGGACAACGCGTCTCTGGTGGATCTGGACTGGTTTATTTTAATCTTATAAGTGTATGTTGTCGTGTCACTGTTTAAATAACACATAACTAACACAGCTGTGTTTTATTAACGGTTGACCACTAATTATTGTAGAGAAATGTGTTATTTTTCACACTAATTTGAACGGTTGAATGCCAGCTGTATGAGCTGTGTGGATCTGGGCTGAAATCCCCCTGCTGGGTCCCTAGTACGTCCCTAGTCCTCCTGCTGGGTCCCTAGTCTTCCTGGTGGGTCCCTAGTCCGTCCCTAGTCCTCCTGCTGGGTACCTAGTTCTCCTGCTGGGTCCCTAGTCCGTCCCCACAGGGGACTGCAGTCGGAGCTCTGTGACGTCATCACCCGCACTTCCCACTTGCGATGAACGCCTCCTAACGTAAATTGAAACGAGCCTGTTGTCGTGACGACAGGACAGGTGACGTGACGTCAGGACAGATGTGCTGCAGGTGAAAGCAGTTAATAGCGTGACCAGGCGTGGCACTGCAGTATTGTCTGTGTTGGGTGTCTAATGTCCTTGTTTAGGAAACTGGACTCTTATATATTATATATATAGTTATATATAAAATAAATAAATACTCTATTTTCCAATGATCGTTATGAATGCATTATTTGACCTCTGTTCCCTAGATTATAACCAATCCAGTCCTTTTAACCAGTTTAAATATACAACAACCCATAAAAATCAGTTTTTGGCCGACCAAGAAATCCCAACACCCCTAGAACTGACCTACAGCTGAAGGGTGGAGACCAGCGAGACCTTCAGGCCAGTAGGAGGACCCTCTGAGACCACCTGAGGGACCAGGAGACCAGCATCAGGGAGCGAAGGTTACTCTGAGCAAGTTGAAGACCTCTAGTGGCGCAACTAGGAAGACATTCTCAAACAAATGCCCATGTTTGGCTAACTAATAACTGTCTTCTCAGCATTAACCAGCAGAAAGTTCACGACCATCCATGTCTTTATCTCTGATAGACATGCCTCTGAATGTAGAAGTTGGGTCATTTGGCTTCACAGGTACATGTAGTAGCGTATCATCAGCGTAGCAATGAAACGTAACACTGTGTTTGCAGCTGATATCACCAAGGGGAAGCATATAGATATAGAAGAGCAAAGGGCCAAGAACCGATCCCTGGGGTACACCAGACTTTACGTTCCTGACCTGCTGGGGGCCCCTCCAACATCCGAGTTATCAAACCCCTTTCTCAATTTTCATTAATTTGGAAATGCACAAAAGCTCAATTTCAACACATTTTGAAATTGATCGAAGGATCAAAATCACTGAACAATTTTACACAAAACAAACTGTTAAAAATTGTATGTTATTTTTTTAAAGGGAGGCCCACCGGTGGCTCGGGGGCCCTAAGCCGTCGCTTGTACCGCTTACAGCTAGAAACGGCCCTGGTTGGATGACTTCCTGACTTCCAGTTGTTACATGAATTATAAATGAGCATGAGGCCTGAGAGACGATCAAGAGCCCATCAAGTGACCCGGCCACCAGGGTTCATACCAGGGCCCCTCACAGATGTATTCAATATTATATACCATATTATATATTTTCATGAATATGAGCACATAAGGAATAGTCACTATATTGGTTATTATATATATTGTGCTTTGTAGGCATTGTATTTGTATCGTAAGTCGCCTTAGGTCAAACAAAGCGTTTGCTAAACGACTAAACTTTAATCTAAATGTTCAGAATTTCATTGTGTAGATTGTATTGAGCTGTAGATCTGGACTCTGCCTCTTAGCCTTAGACTAGGGGGGACTACTGCTAATGTCACATTATATAATTAAACTATATGTATACCAGGGCTTCAGATTATCAATTGAAATAAGTCAATTTATGAACACTAAAATGGTGCCTACATTAGGCTACAAGAAAATGGTGCAACTGCTGTAGACACTAATGGGACTTTAATCCGTCCTTGTAAATTAGCCATGGCTATATAACATTTAATTGATTGTTCGCAGCCTCACTTCCAAGTTGCTTTGGATACGAAGTTAAAAGACTAAATGCAATGTAAACATTCAAAAGAAATTGACTTCCACAATGTCAGTGTGTCACCAAACTAACTTTGTCTTTATTAAAAACCATTTCAGACATATACTGTAGGCTGCAAGTTTTACAGCCGGTATGAAAAATACAAACTTCATTTCCACAGACTTGAAACGACTAAGGAAGGCACCGCACCCCCACTGTGCCTCCTGACAGCCCAAGCCCTGAGATCTACCGCTGCTCCGTATTGCATGTTCAGTTTGCTATCCACATACATTCCTGGCTATAGATCGGATGTCAATTGAATTACGTTTTTTTTTGGCAAAGTTCACCAATTGTTTACCGTCACAAATATAACTACGCCACATAATCGAGTTGTCGGATTGTGTTAATCTATATGAATTTGTAAATAGAGCAATTCAGCGAATGCACAGTTGAAAATATCGTTGCATAAAGCATTCTCAATTAAGACAAATTGACCTCTGACCTAGCTGCTCACGTTACTCAAATGGTGACACAAACTCAAAGTCACATTTCCAGTTGAACAACGGCTGGAATGGTTTGTTTGGAAAAGTTCACTTGTTGAGATCGAGACCAGATGACCTGACAGTTGTTCGGCATCGTTTGGTTTGTACCATACAAACTCGTGTTGACCATTGTTGATCACTGGGGTGGATAAAATAAGTCTGGGACATCGCTTAACAAATTGTTCATGTAATGTGCTTCATAAAAAAAAAAAATTAAAATATACGTTTGAACTTTGAAGGACCACAAAAGGTGGGTTTCCACTCAGCGACCTGCGATCACCCGGTCTCCCAATGCTGATGATCCAATCGCTGATAAAAGTAAAAATAAATCAACATTACTCTAATTTACCATCGCCAAAGTTATACAAAATACACATTCTTAATCAGTGCGCCTCACCTGAAAAAGCAACACAGGTAAATATATATGTTTATAAAGGGAGACTTGACCAAAGAATTTAACCCAGCAAAACAAAAGCCCCAAAAAAGAACAAAAAAACAAAACTGTACATGTTTTTAGAAACAATCGCAGTTCAAATGTCAAAACAATTCATATTAAAACTGTAAAAGATGTATTCTTATGTTAACTGTGGACTGAACAATGATTGAAAAGATTCGTCTTCTGCGGGTATCAGAAAGACGCCCCTCGCCCATCCCCAACCACACCGCGAGAATCCTTTGTTTTGCGGCACGTCGCAAAGACCGATGGGATCATGCCGCTCGGGGAAATGGCGGCAAAGGAAAAGCCTCGCCGCGCTAAACACCTAAAAAGAGAACAACCGAGTTTTAGGCGTCACGGTCCGCAGCACAGCCTGGAAGAAGTCTGGACAGATGTTTGGTTAAAAGCGTCTTCTGAGATCCAGACTCGCCGCTAACGTTTGTATTTTATGTTTTACATTTTTAAAAAAGAAATCGCACACTTTTTCTGGAAGATGGAAATGAACCGGCATTCTCCTGCATTGCTCACCTTGGCAGCGCGGCGTTAGTACGGCGCGTAGCGCGGCGCGTGATGCTCCTTGGCCCGGGCCACGGCGTACGAGGAGCTTCTGGAGGCGGACGAGGGCGACAGCCGAGAGCGTTCGTAGGCGTAGCTCGCGGCCGCCGTAACCGGCACTCGTCTGATCGGGCTGCGGTCCCGCGAATAGTAGGCGGCGGCGGCGGCGTACGAAGACGCCGGCAGTTGCCGGCGGTCGTACGGATCTACGCTGGTGGAGAGCCTTGAAAGGGAGGAAGAAGGGGGAGGGGGAGGGGGAAGGTAGGAGAGACGGCGGTCCTCGAAATAGCTGGAGCCATAGGGAGGACGAGCTCTGTACTTCTCATAGTAATCAACACTGCTAGTGTAGCGGTCTCGGTCGTACGCCGACGGCCTCTCGGCGTAGGCGCCGCCGCCGCCGCCGCCGCCCGCCGCCCGCCGCCGCCGCGGCGCCGGCGTACCGGCTGGCCAACTCAGACCCGTAACTACTGAGCCTGCGGGGCGGCGGCGGGATACCGCCCATGTAAGCACGACTATACGCAGCGCTCGGCATGTACTCGGATCCTGGAGCGCCGGCCGCCATCCCGTAGCCGCCGCCGCCGCCGCCGCCGCCGCCCCGGCCATAACCCAGGGGGCCCCTCGGGACGGGGCGGCCGCTGCGGCCCCTCATGCCGTCGCTCTGGCTACCGTTGCGACCGTCGGGGCAATCTTTTGACCAGTGACCCTGTCTCCCGCAGACATAGCAGCCGGTTTGATCTCCCATTCCCGGAGCCGTGCGAAGCCGACTGGTGGACAGCTGTACGTTCATCAGCTTGCCTTGTGAGGAGAGAGAAGACAACGCATGAGACCGGAGGGTTCCCTCGTTACCACGACAGCCTGTTACCGACTCAACAAAAATAATAAAAAAAATAAAATAAAATAAAATAGAGAGGGGGGTTTTAGTCAAAAACTTCAACGACATGACAAGAGCGAGAACCCGAGAACCAAAACCGTCTACTTAAGTAGAAACGCGTTCTAAAAAAAAAACCCCCCCCCCCAAAAAAAACCCACGAAACCGAATCCCGAAAACCTTTAAGAGAGATACCAAAAGATCTACAAGACGTTTGTCCCCCCTGCCCACCATGAGGTCACCTTTGAAGGCGGTGTTGTCCAGCTTATCGATGGCCGCCATGGCGTCCTCCATCCGCTCCATGTGAACAAAAGCGTAGTCCTTGACTATGTCGCACTCCACCACCGCGCCGAACTCCTCGAACTTCCCCTTGAGCTCCTCGTTGGTGGAGCCCTCCCCCAGGTTGCTGACGTGCAGCTTGGTGGTGGACTTGGGCCGCCCTTTGCTCATCTCCACGTTCATCCGCTCGCCGTTGAGCTCGTAGTGGTGGAGGTTGCGGATGGCCTCCTCCGCCTCCGACATGTTGTTCATGTGCACGAAGCCGAAGTTCTTGACGATGTCGCACTCGGTGATCTTGCCGTACGGCGTGAAGAGGTCCCGCAGCTCCTCCACGGTGCTGCTGGAGGCCAGGTTGCCCACGAAGATCTTCACCATGGTGGCTTCTCTCGAGAGAGGGGGGGGGGGGGGGGTCAGCAGGGGGGGTTCCTGGAGACCACACACACACACACACAGGAACACACACACACACACACACAGGAACACACACACACACAGGAACATACACACACACACACAGGAACACACACACACACAGGCACATACACACACACACACACACACAGGAACACACACAGGAACACACACACACACACACACACACACACACAGGAACATGCTCAGTAAACAAAACCACAATTTTTCTTTTTTTTTTTGAAAAAGTTTCTGAAAAACGTGTACGTCATCAGTTCAGAGGAGAAGTTATGGATGTATATAAGTTATGGAGGAGCAGAGGAACATGGAGGAGAAGGAGGAGCAGCAGAGCCGACCAGACGGCCGCTGCGCCTCCTCCTCTCTCCTCCAACATCCATTTTAACACCCAGCAGGCTAGCATGTAGCACGTAGCATGTAGCATATAGCCGAGGACTAGCGCCGCGCTAACGGCTACGCGCACGCGCACAGCAAACCACGACGCCGTTAAATATATTACGCGGATTTAAATCGCGACGGCGTCGGAGAATCGTTAGGTTTTGCCCCGAAGAAGCGCTTAACGTTTAGCATGCTAACAAGCTAACGGATGCTAAAAGGTAGCCACCAGACGCTGGCGCGAGCGGTTAGCTGCAGCGGCTACGCGGCGGCTCGGAGCGGCTCGGAGCGGCTGGATCCGCGTCTCGCGCCTGGTCACATGACGGGCGTGCGGCGGTACCTGGACTGGATGTGGGAGACGTGAAGAGCGGACGCAGAGTTACCGCAGGAGCGACGCGGGCCTAAAAACCAATGAATGAAATACGAAATGGCGCCGATCGCGGGATCGCTGTTCAGGAAGTGACGTAGGCTCAGCGCGCAGACGTTAACCTGACCGGAGGCGGCGGGACACGTGACCCCACCCCCCCTCCGTCGTCAAACACAAACATGTTGACAAACAAACACGTGAGACCACCGCACAGAAACATGTTAAATACATGAGACAACACAGAAACATGTTAAATACATGAGACCACACAGAAACATGTTAAATACATGAGACCACACAGAAACATGTTAAATACATGAGACCACATAGAAACATGTTAAATACATGAGACCACACAGAAACATGTTAAATACATGAGACCACACAGAAACATGTTAATACATGAGACCACATAGAAACATGTTAAATACATGAGACCACACAGAAACATGTTAAACACGTTAGACAACACAGAAACATGTTAAATACATGAGACCACACAGAAACATGTTAAATACATGAGACCACACAGAAACATGTTAAATACATGAGACCACATAGAAACATGTTAAATACATGAGACCACACAGAAACATGTTAAATACATGAGACCACACAGAAACATGTTAATACATGAGACCACATAGAAACATGTTAAATACATGAGACCACACAGAAACATGTTAAATACATGAGACCACACAGTAACATGTTAAATACATGAGACCACACAGTAACATGTTAAATACATGAGACCACACAGAAACATGTTAAATACATGAGACCACACAGAAACATGTTAAATACATGAGACCACACAGAAACATGTTAAATACATGAGACCACACAGAAACATGTTAAATACATGAGACCACACAGAAACATGTTAAATACATGAGACCACACAGAAACATGTTAAATACATGAGACCACACAGTAACATGTTAAATACATGAGACCACACAGAAACATGTTAAATACATGAGACCACACAGAAACATGTTAAACACGTTAGACAACACAGAAACATGTTAAATACATGAGACCACACAGAAACATGTTAAATACATGAGACCACCGCACAGAAACATGTTAAACACGTGAGACCACACAGAAACATGTTAAATACATGAGACAACACAGTAACATGTTAAACACATGAGACCACACAGAAACATGTTAATACATGAGACCACATAGAAACATGTTAAATACATGAGACCACACAGAAACATGTTAAATACATGAGACCACACAGTAACATGTTAAATACATGAGACCACACAGTAACATGTTAAATACATGAGACCACACAGAAACATGTTAAATACATGAGACCACACAGTAACATGTTAAATACATGAGACCACACAGAAACATGTTAAATACATGAGACCACACAGAAACATGTTAAATACATGAGACCACACAGAAACATGTTAAATACATGAGACCACACAGAAACATGTTAAATACATGAGACCACACAGAAACATGTTAAATACATTAGACAACACAGAAACATGTTAAATACATGAGACCACACAGAAACATGTTAAATACATGAGACCACACAGTAACATGTTAAATACATGAGACCACACAGTAACATGTTAAATACATGAGACCACACAGAAACATGTTAAATACATGAGACCACACAGAAACATGTTAAATACATGAGACCACACAGAAACATGTTAAATACATGAGACCACACAGTAACATGTTAAATACATGAGACCACACAGTAACATGTTAAATACATGAGACCACACAGAAACATGTTAAATACATGAGACCACACAGAAACATGTTAAATACATGAGACCACACAGAAACATGTTAAATACATGAGACCACACAGTAACATGTTAAATACATGAGACCACACAGTAACATGTTAAATACATGAGACCACACAGACACATGTTAAATACATGAGACCACACAGAAACATGTTAAATACATGAGACCACATAGAAACATGTTAAATACATGAGACCACACAGAAACATGTTAAATACATTAGACAACACAGAAACATGTTAAATACATGAGACCACATAGAAACATGTTAAATACATGAGACCACACAGAAACATGTTAAACACGTTAGACAACACAGAAACATGTTAAATACATGAGACCACACAGAAACATGTTAAATACATGAGACCACACAGAAACATGTTAAATACATGAGACCACATAGAAACATGTTAAATACATGAGACCACACAGAAACATGTTAAATACATGAGACCACACAGAAACATGTTAAATACATGAGACCACATAGAAACATGTTAAATACATGAGACCACACAGAAACATGTTAAATACATGAGACCACATAGAAACATGTTAAATACATGAGACCACACAGAAACATGTTAAATACATGAGACCACATAGAAACATGTTAAATACATGAGACCACACAGAAACATGTTAAATACATGAGACCACACAGAAACATGTTAAATACATGAGACCACATAGAAACATGTTAAATACATGAGACCACACAGAAACATGTTAAATACATGAGACCACACAGAAACATGTTAAATACATGAGACCACACAGAAACATGTTAAATACATTAAACCACACAGTAACATGTTAAACACATTAAACCACACAGTAACATGTTAAACCACACAGAAACATGTTAAATACATTAGACCACACAGAAACATGTTAAATACATTAGACCACACAGAAACATGTTAAACATGTTAGACCACACAGAAACATGTTAAATACATGAGACCACCGCACAGAAACATGTTAAATACATGAGACCACACAGAAACATGTTAAATACATGAGACCACACAGAAACATGTTAAACACATGAGACCACACAGTAACATGTTAAACACATGAGACCACCGCACAGTAACATGTTAAACATGTTAGACCACACAGAAACATGTTAAATACATGTATTTAACATGTTTCTGTGTGGTCTAACATGAACATGAACAAACGTTTTGGTTACCAAGGCAATAACATACAGAATTACTGTGTGTGTGCGTGCGTGCATGAGACCACACAGTAACATGTTAAACACGTCAGACCACACAGAAACATGTTAAACACATGAGACCACACAGAAACATGTTAAATATATTAAACCACATAGAAACATGTTAAATACATGAGACCACACAGAAACATGTTAAATACATGAGACCACACAGAAACATGTTAAACACATGAGACCACACAGAAACATGTTAAATACATGAAACAACATAGAAACATGTTAAACACATTAAACAACATAGAAACATGTTAAACACATTGAACAACATAGAAACATGTTAAACACATGAAACAACATAGAAACATGTTAAACACATTAAACAACATATAAACATGTTAAACACATTGAACAACATAGAAACATGTTAAACACATTAAACAACATATAAACATGTTAAACACATTAAACAACATATAAACATGTTAAACACATTAAACAACATAGAAACATGTTAAACACATGAAACAACATAGAAACATGTTAAACACATTAAACAACATATAAACATGTTAAACACATTGAACAACATAGAAACATGTTAAACACATTAAACAACATATAAACATGTTAAACACATTAAACAACATATAAACATGTTAAACACATTAAACAACATATAAACATGTTAAACACATTAAACAACATATAAACATGTAGTTTTGTGATGGATCAAAGCATGTAGCGTTAGTTTTGAAGGCCATTTGAGCAAATAGCATCTAAGAAATGTGTAAACACGACTAAGTTTGGTCATGTTAACGTCATATGTTTACACGTTACACGTTAACAGATTTTCTACACCTTAAGACGTCTAATTTTGGCACATTCACACACAAATCAATATATAAATATAAATATATCCATAAATATAAATATATCCATAAATATAAATATATCATGTCAGTGTGTCTGGATGTTTTATGACGTAGTTCCTTATTCAGGATGTTCAGATGTCAGCAGCCGGTCCAGATCCACCGCAGGATTATAGACCCACCTTGTGTCCCTGGTCTGGACTAGGGTGGTGTTTAGTGGAAGTAGTGGTCTGGTCTGGACTAGGGTGGTGTTTAGTGGGAGTAGTGGTCTGGTCTGGACTAGGGTGGTGTTTAGTGGGAGTAGTGGTCTGGTCTGGACTAGGGTGGTGTTTAGTGGGAGTAGTGGTCTGGTCTGGACTAGGGTGGTGTTTAGTGGGAGTAGTGGTCTGGTCTGGACTAGGGTGGGGTTTAGTGGGAGTAGTGGTCTGGTCTGGACTAGGGTGGTGTTTAGTGGGAGTAGTGGTCTGGTCTGGACTAGGGTGGTGTTTAGTGGGAGTAGTGGTCTGGTCTGGACTAGGGTGGTGTTTAGTGGGAGTATTGGTCTGGTCTGGACTAGGGTGGTGTTTAGTGGGAGTAGTGGTCTGGTCTGGACTAGGGTGGTGTTTAGTGGGAGTAGTGGTCTGGTCTGGTCTAGGGTGGTGTTTAGTGGGAGTAGTGGTCTGGTCTGGACTAGGGTGGTGTTTAGTGGGAGTAGTGGTCTGGTCTGGACTAGGGTGGTGTTTAGTGGGAGTAGTGGTCTGCAGGGGCGAGGCTAGCCCATTTTTAGGGGTGCTGAAGCACCCCTAAAAACAGGCTCAGCACCCCTAAAACTTGGGTAAGAAATGTTATTCTAAAAATTGTGTTTGTCTTTGACAGGGTTAAATAATGTCCAAAACATACTCCGTAGTTTGTGGTTTAAAATGTATATGTTAAGGACGAAAATGAAAACATCCCCGCTTAGCAAATGGTATCATCCTCTTCTCACCCCTCCTTCTCCTCTGCACCGCTCCGCACAGTGCCGGTTCTAACCTCCATGGGGCCCTAAGCAAAATCCTGTTAAGGGGCCCTCCTATCTGAACTCTGCGGGCCAAAATATAACCATGTTTTACAGTCACCTTTACTAGTCTTGTCTTTGGGGTAAGAAAAATCCTGTCTTGGTTTGAATGGACCTCTGCGCACAAACTCAGTTCGCATAGAGTCTGTTAAGACTGGAGGCCAGTCTGCTGGGTCATTTGGTGGAGCGGTTTTAGGGTCTGGGCTGCTTGTACTGGCTGTTCAAAAGTGACTTATATTAACACTACATGAGTTAAAAGTAATTGTTTCAAATTCAAATACATTTGAAAAGCCTACACCTAATAGTTGCAATAACCACAGCACAGGCTATAACAATATGAAAAATGACAATAATAAGTTTCCATATGAACAAAAACCATAACTGTTCAGATAGCCAATGTTGTTATTTAAATGTTATTAAATGAATTACAATGAATATGTTTAATACTTCATGCTTATAATTTAGACTAGGCCTGCTATGTGTATATCTAGTGTGCAGGCAGCACAGCAAATCAAAATTCAACTAAATATTTAGGCTAGTCAAAGTTAATCCTTTTGCCTTCTTTCCATTTGATAAAGGCGTTCAGTTGTATCTAAGCCAAGCCAACTAACGTTGGACTGAAATACAGTGATGGGCAGTAGCGTCGACGCTACAAGCTGTGAGGATGTCACATGCTGTGAGGATGTCATCGCGCCTATCGCATGATTTAGACTTGACGGTTTCGGCAGACAACCCGTTCTCATCCCAACTCGTAATATAGGCTACCGACGATTTGTCACGCCCCTAGACGTCTGATACTGATGCCAAAGGTCCCCTCCCGCATCTGTGTGAAACGATCTGGGTTCTCATAAACCCGATCGCGGTGGTAAGAGACGAGCAGAGTCTACAGCGTCCGCTCGCAGAGCAGAGTCTACAGCGTCCGCAGTCTACTGTGAAACAATTCACTCCAAAAAGGGTTATGGGTTATGGTTAGGGTTATGGTTAGGGTTATGGTTAGGGTTAGCGTAATCTATCACCGTGACCGGGTTATTATTGGAGTGAATGGACGCTGTAGACTCTGCTCTGCGAGCGGACGCTGTAGTTGGGATGAGAACGGGCTGCGGTTGAGTATGTGGGGATTTTTTCGGTCGCAATTGGGTTGCACATTTTTAAAAGTGGTGGGGACAAAATTCAAATTATAAATAGTGGTGGGGACCAGGGCCGGATTAGCCAATGCGTTTTCAGGGGCCCGGCCATAGAGGGGGCCCGGCGTTCAGATCTTTTTTTTTTTTTCCCGCGGTAATTCCGCTTCATCTTCTTATCATTGTAGGCACTAGCTGTCGCTATAGGCTACCTGTCGCAAGTTTGACTGAAGTGGAGACGGGGGGAGGGGCCTTAATTAACCTGCGGGGCCCTACGCAACTTGCGTAGTGTGCGTATAGGGAGAACCGGCTATGGCTCCGCAGCCCGACCGGCGTCCAGCGCGACTCACGCAGAGTGAGATCTGTTTAGTTGTAGTGTTGTGAATCAACTAAGTAAGTAATGCTCCAAAGCTGTGTCTCACACTTCTCACATTTACGTAACTTACGCAAATTACGTAAGTTATTTACGTAAGAACTCACGCAAATTACGTAAGTTATTACGTAAATAACTTACGTAATTTACGTAAGTTATTTACGTAAGAACTTACGCAAATTACGTAAGTTCTTACGTAAATAACTTACGTAAATTGCGTAAGTTCTTACGTAAATAACTTACGTAATTTGCGTAAGTTCTTACGTAAGAACTTACGCAATTTACGAAAGTTATTTACGTAAGAACTTACGCAAATTACGTAAGTTCTTAACTTACGTAATTTGCGTAAGTTATTTACGTAAATAACTTACGGAATTTGCGTAAGTTCTTACGTAAGAACTTACGCAATTTACGTAAGTTACGTAAGAACTTACGCAAATTACGTAAGTTCTTACGTAAATAACTTACGCAATTTACATAAGAACTTACGTAATTTGCGTAAGTTATTTACGTAAGAACTTACGCAATTTACGTAAGTTATTTACGTAATAACTTACGCAAATTACGTAAGTTCTTACGTAAATAACTTACGTAAATTGCGTAAGTTCTTACGTAAATAACTTGCGTAAATTGCGTAAGTTATTTACGTAAATTGCGTAAGTTATTTACGTAATAACTTACGTAAATTGCGTAAGTTATTTACGTAATAACTTACGTAATTTGCGTAAGTTTAATTATATATTCTAAAATGTTTAGAGCACTATACAACTGTATTGCTCATGTTTCTCGCCAAAATCTCAATTTCCCTTTTCTTTATGTTACACTTGAACACATCATGATAACCTAATAGTCGTTTTACTGAGCCGACCTGAACACATCATCACGCAGCACGTCTGAATCTTTATTTACTTTCAAGATAACTAGCTTGTATGTTTCCGATTACAACACGGATTTCACAATTGGATTACTATTTTTAACTAACGGGACAAGCAGGGGTGGACTGGCCATCGGGCATACCGGGTGAGCCGATGCACATTTTTGGGCCGGTCCAGGACTGTCATAATTAGGGTTGGGCGATGTCCCTTAAATTGGCAGTTGAGGATGTTTACAGTAAAACAAGTTATTTACGTAATAACTTACGTAATTTGCGTAAGTTATTTACGTAATAACTTACGTAATTTGCGTAAGTTATTTACGTAATAACTTACGTAAGTTATTACGTAAATAACTTACGTAATTTGCGTAAGTTATTAAATAACTTACGTAATTTGCGTAAGTTATTTACGTAATAACTTACGTAATTTGCGTAAGTTATTTACGTAATAACTTACGTAATTTGCGTAAGTTATTTACGTAATAACTTACGTAATTTGCGTAAGTTATTAAATAACTTACGTAATTTGCGTAAGTTATTACGTAAATAACTTACGTAATTTGCGTAAGTTATTTACGTAATAACTTACGTAATTTGCGTAAGTTATTTACGTAATAACTTACGCAAATTACGTAAGTTATTACGTAAATAACTTACGTAAGTTATTACGTAAATAACTTACGCAAATTACGTAAGTTATTACGTAAATAACTTACGCAAATTACGTATCACCCTAGTCTGGACTAGTCTGGACTAGGGTGGTGTTTAGTGGGAGCAGTGGTCTGGTCTGGACTAGGGTGGTGTTTAGTGGGAGTAGTGGTCTGGTCTGGACTAGGGTGGTGTTTAGTGGGAGTAGTGGTCTGGTCTGGACTAGGGTGGTGTTTAGTGGGAGTAGTGGTCTGGTCTGGACTAGGGTGGTGTTTAGTGGGAGCAGTGGTCTGGTCTGGACTAGGGTGGTGTTTAGTGGGAGTAGTGGTCTGGTCTGGACTAGGGTGGTGTTTAGTGGGAGTAGTGGTCTGGTCTGGACTAGGGTGGTGTTTAGTGGGAGTAGTGGTCTGGTCTGATGGTAGGGTGGTGTTTAGTGGGAGTAGTGGTCTGGTCTGGTCTAGGGTGGTGTTTAGTGGGAGTAGTGGTCTGGTCTGGACTAGGGTGGTGTTTAGTGTGAGTAGTGGTCTGGTCTGGACTAGGGTGGTGTTTAGTGGGAGTAGTGGTCTGGTCTGGACTAGGGTGGTGTTTAGTGGGAGTAGTGGTCTGGTCTGGACTAGGGTGGTGTTTAGTGGGAGTAGTGGTCTGGTCTGGACTAGGGTGGTGTTTAGTGGGAGTAGTGGTCTGGTCTGGTCTAGGGTGGTGTTTAGTGGGAGTAGTGGTCTGGTCTGGACTAGGGTGGTGTTTAGTGGGAGTAGTGGTCTGGTCTGGACTAGGGTGGTGTTTAGTGGGAGTAGTGGTCTGGTCTGGACTAGGGTGGTGTTTAGTGGGAGTA
>JAOPHQ010000095.1:0-7500 GCA_030340625.1 Merluccius polli | reverse complement strand
GTAGCCCCAAAAAACAATAAAAGTAATTTATAAAAAATAATTTAATAAAAGTAAGTAAAAGTAAAAGTAGTTTTTCTATTTTCACAATGTTTTGTTCCCATTCAGTTGTTTTTATCCTTTGGACCCAAACACAGGAACATGTCAACCTATGACCTTTGTCCACCTCTGGTGAGACTTTTATTGTGAAGGGGTAAGACGGGCCACCATGTGACTGACCAGGGGAGGAGGTGGCGGTGGAGCTGGCGGTGCAGGGGACCGCCGAGCCGGGGCCCAGGGTGCAGCTGGGTCTGGGGGTCAGGTCCTCCTGGTCGGCGGCGTCAGGGGAGAGGCAGCTGAAGGCGGGGAGCGATGCGGTGGTGGGGCTGAACAACGCGCTCTTCTTACCGGCTTTACTGCAGCCGCCCTGCAGGAAACAAAACCGCCAGACGGTTCACTTTCAATGACATTTATTTCACAGCTGCCTTTGCCTCTGCATTTGAATTGAACACTATTTTTATTCATGGGTTTGAGGAATAAAACCCATCCACCCATGACTAAATCAACCCAGGAAATGTAGTTTTGTTTAATTCATGAATTAAATAAAAACAATTCATGTGAAATTTAATTTGGATCAAAAGTAATCACATGCTGGTTAGGAACCAATGTCTTCATGTGTTTAATATTGACTTACGTCACTAGAGGGCGCCCTCCGGATGGTTAAGCTCCTGAAACACAGTGACATGTAGGAATGAGATTTGGAGGCTGTTTGATGTGTTATAATAATAATGTTAATATAATAATGTTCACATCCATCCATCAAATTAAACAAGCCGAGCGATAGGCAGATGGACATAAAACACGGGGTCAAAAACAACACAAAAAAAACCAGACAAACGCAACACACACACAAGCACAATAAGCCAAGACCATGACCAGTGGGTTTGTGGAGCACGTCTGGTCTTAGTTTAGAAATGTGCTGGGAGGTACTTTAAAAAAAGACATTTTTTCATTATTTCCAAATTATTTTTTGCGTTATTTCCAAACCACTGATGATGATGTTGATGTCAAAGGTAATTTATCATTCATTTAATCATTCATATAATCATTCATTTAATGGTGAATCATTTTCATGAATGAATTATCGGATAATGGGAGAGAGTAAAAAATGGCCGCGGGGGCGGGGGGGGTGGCGGGCGGGGGGGGCGGGCGAGGGGGGGGGGGGGGGCCTACCTCAGCTGCAGAGCTTGTTCCACACTTTCCAACAGGCTCCTGCAAACAGGAAGACCTGGTGTTTATCTGACTATCAGGCCTCGCTGCCGCCATGACAATAGCTGGAGGCGGGGGGGGAGGGGGGGGGTGCAGTGATGCAGGGAAAGACCCCACATGTTCTGCCAATGTCGCAGCACTTTTCTGATCAACAACCGGAGCCTAAAAATACCACAACATCTCCTGTCACGGATCGGAGGAAAAGGGGAATTGGTTGTTGTCGTCGTTTCACACGTCTGGTTCCTGTGTTGAGCTGAGGGGTTAACACGCAACATATCTGGTCTTGGTTAACTTACGGTGAAGTGTCTTCCTCCCCGGAGAGACTCCAGTCGTCATAGGAACCCTGCCCAAACAAAGTCATGGATCAATATGTTGTCTATTATCAAGCACATGTGAAAATGCAATGTCATGTTAAAGCACAAGTCAAGTAGGCTACCCCAAAAATAATGTGTGTCAGTTGAAAACCGATTGGGTGGTGTTGGAGAACATTTCTGTTACTTTTGACTATAAAGTTGGTAATGGGGGAAATTTCCACCTTTTTATGTTTTGTTTGTGGGTTTAATTACTTTTTTAACATGCTAATAATTGTGTTACTGTAAGTACCTTACCAGCTCAGGATCTGTAACTTTTCTGAGCGGGGGCCCAAACTTGACTTGGTCAACTGAAAGGAGAGAAAATGAGTAAATTGAGTAAAGTATCATAAAAGAGCAGTGTTGTGCTAGTTACTGAAAAATAGTAACTAGTTACAGTTACTAGTTACTTTGTAAAAAGGTAACTCAGTTAGTAACTCAGTTACTTAAACCAAAAAGTAATGCGTTACTGAGAAAGTAACTTTTTAGTTTTGTACAACGTTCTTAAATAAAAGTTGATTGATTGAGTTCCTCTCACCGTCATCTCAGTTCTGTACTGAATAATACAAACTGTTGATTAAAACAACCGTTTCAATTCATTTGCATCACATCACTGAATCTAATCATCCAAGCAATATGATCCGTTGTGCACCAACACAAACCTTAACACAAACACCAAAGTATTGCACCAAAGCAGAGCCGTTTCTAGCTATATGCGGACTATGCGGCTATAGGGCCCCGCCGCCACCATACTGAAAAAAGTAACGGCGTTACGTAACAGCGTTACTAATAACGCGTTACTACACAACACTGTAAAAGAGTAATGTGTGTTTGTGGATCCATTTTATTCCCACAGTCAATCCATATGCTGCAGGAAAAGCTTTCACATGAGTCATAGTGACTTTTAATAACAAGTTATGGACATGCCAAACAACTTTTAATAAAGAAACGATGCTATAGTGACACCGTCTATCTGCATCAAGGTCAGAAACCAGCTCAGCAGAAAACTAAAAATACAAAATAAATCACATTTTGGCAGTAAAATGACACTAGCTTGAATATTATTCTTCCCTGAACAAACAGTCATGCATCTTGTTAGTCCTGACACTGTCCTGTGTCCACGTCTCGGTGTCTAGCGGTGCCGGCTCTGTCCCTGCATGACTAAATATATCTGAACGTGTCTCGGTGTGTGTCCCTCCAGAAGAGTGGGGGACATTGTACGGCGCGGCACGTCGGATTCGCCACTGTAAAATCTCCATAATATCATCCAGGACAATAGCTCCTCAGTCGCCCCCCACCCCCCCCCCCCCATCGCACCATTGGCTACGTCGCCGCCGTCCCCCCAACTCGCGCTGCTTAGCTCCTCCCCCCCACCGCTCTGCCCCGCCCACTCATCCTCCGGCCCGCCTGGACCACACGTGTGGGCCAACATGCCATGTGCATGCTGACACTGGCATCTCTGTGCTGCCGAGCGGCGGCGGTCCCAATGACTTCATAGGCCGTCGCCGGGCGCCGTGTCAATGGGCTTCTTGTGGCCCGCTGCGTGGCGTTAGGATCCCACCTCCGAGATCTCCGCTCAAGTCCACTTCCTTTTAAGGGCATGCATACTTTTCATACATACTTGCAGGCTGTTCTGTCTCCAGACGTTCAGCACTGTGTGCAGACCTCCTCTCCAGTACCATAATACTGATATGCTTGTAGCGTAAATATGACACCGCATTGTTATTGTTGCGCATACGCACACACCCTCTGACACCCTGTGCACATTTTATATATCGAATATTTGTGTGTGCGTGTGTGTGTCAGTGGCGTGTGTGTGTCAGTGCCCCCCCCCCCGTCGGACATTACGATCGCACCCCCCCATTTCCCAACCCAGCCCTCAGCCCCCCTCACATGAAACGGGTTCCAGCGCGCCTGGTGTGTGTGTGTGTGTGTGTGTGTGTGTGTGTGTGTGTGTGTACTCACACTGCTCCTCAGAGAGAGTCCTCTCCACAGGCAGGTGTTTTCCTGCTGACTGGATTTTGTCCGGCCCAACTTCCCCAATCTGCAAAAATAGGAAATGCACAATAAGTACAATATGCACAGAAAGATATGAAGATATGAATGTAATATATCCAATACTTCATCTGTGTGTGTGTGCAGACTCTGTTCTGAGGAGATAGGGTGAATAGTTTAGGGGTAAAAGCTCTCACCATTTCATAATCTACCAATCCATCTTTCCTCTTTGCTGCAACATGTGGGACATGGGTGAACCAGGTGGTGTCCCCCCCCCCCCCCCCCTCACCTTTTCTCCATCTGGGTCCACTACAACGTGGCTTCGTTGGCCAGGGTAGTTGTGTACTGTAATGTGATCCTGATTGTATTTACACATACAATGTAAAACTGCCAAGTATCTCGAATGAGAGGAGGAGAAGGAGGAGTAGGAGGGGGAGGAGTAAAGTTGTGTCCTCCAGTAAATATGATAAAAATCAATCAAATATTTGATATGTGATATCTACTACCTAATAAATAAATAAATAAATATGAATGTTCACATCTGATTCCTATGACTAACTGCTCTACTCTCCAGTTGTTTGGGTATGGGTTCAACCCTCAGTTGGCCTTATTCACCTGGCAGCCATCTTGGTTCCATCTTGGTTCTAAACGCTTCCTCCCACCCAGCTAGCCAGCTACCGTTCACAAACAAGATGGCCACCAGGTAAATAAGGCTCATACCTTGTGCCTGAAAGAATAGGAAAGGAAAGGAAAGGGAAGGGAAGGGAAAGGAAAGGAAAGGAAAGGAAAGGATGGGAAAGGAAGGGAAAGGAAAGGGAAGGAAAGGATCGGAAAGGAAGGGAAAGGAAGGGGAAGGAAGGGAAAGGAAAGGAAAGGAAAGGAAAGGAGAGGATGGGAAAGGAAGGGAAAGGAAAGGGAAGGAAAGGAAAGGAAAGGGAAGGAAAGGAGAGGAAAGGAAAGGGAAGGAAAGGGAGGGAAAGGGAAGGAAAGGAAAGGGAAGGAAAGGAGAGGAAAGGAAAAGGAAGGAAAGGAGAGGATGGGAAAGGAAGGGAAAGGAAAGGAAAGGAAAGGGAAGAAAAGGAAAGGAAAGGGAAGAAAAGGGAAGGAAAGGAGAGGATGGGAAAGGAAGGAAAGGGAAGGACGGACGGACCTCCTGCTCGTTGTCCTCCATGCTGTGCGCTGCGGGGTGCAGCTCGGGGTTGTTCACCGTGTCCAGCAGCTCTATCACCAGGTTACGCGTCAACAGCTGCGTCACGAAAGGATGCTGTAGGAGGCAGAGGTCAGAGGTCAGAGGTCAGACATCATCCCCTTGCGACATCATCCCCTTGCGTAGCATTAGGACACAAACCCCATCCAAAAAGTGATTCCCTTTGTGATGTCACACATATGCACCGACCCATTGGCTGAGAATACAAATATAAGCAAATGACCGTTTTCTCTATATAATGAAGTGGTGGGTGAAAAATATGAATTCAATACTGCCATTCTCAACATGGTGAAGGTGTAACTATTTCATTCATGCATTGTTTTTATTTTATTTAATTTTAGACTTAAAAACACATTCAGGACCTTTGGTCCCCCGAAAACATTCAGTTTGATCCAGTACAGATTCCTAAGCGTTGGATGGAAAACGTTCAACATGTGAACAAAGGCCACCGCTGCACCTGCGTGTTTAAAGCAGAGCCCTTTATTTCACACAGCAGGAGGAGAGCAGCACAGCGGACATCAAACAGCGCTCCCTGTAATAGTAATGAATCCCCCCCCCACCGCCACCCCCCCCCCACCCTGTGACGTAGTGAAGGAGAGCGAGTTCACCTGCAGCAGCGTTTCAGCCGAGGGCCGCTTGCGAGGGTTTTTAATAAGAGACATCTTGACGAAACTGTGGAACCCTGCAGACCTGCGGAGAGGGAGGTGAGAGGGGGAGGTGAGAGGGAGGTGAGAGGGAGGTGAGAGGGAGGTGAGGGGGAGGTGAAGGGGAGACATGGGGAGGTGAGAGGGAGACATGGGGAGGTGAGAGGGAGGTGAGAGGGAGGTGAAAGGAAGGAGAGAGGGAGGTGAGAGGAAGGAGAGAGGGAGGTGAGAGGGAGGTGAGAGGGGGAGGTGAGAGGGAGGTGAGAGGGGGAGGTGAGAGGGAGGTGAGGGGGAGGTGAGGGGGAGACATGGGAGGGAGACATGGGGAGGTGAGAGGGAGACATGGGGAGGTGAGAGGGAAACAAGAGAGAGAGAAGAGGGGGGGGGGGGGGGGGGGGAACTGACCCTAACCCTAACAAAGACAGGTTGGAAATGCATTCTGGGAGAACATTGAAACAATGAGAAATATCTCATTATTCTGAAATACATATGAAATATATGAAAAGTGGATTTATTTAGCAGGAGAACAAAAAGATAAACACATTCACACTCACGATCAAACCAGTAGCACACGCATGTAACACGCTATGAGGATTTAAATGATGCAGACACGTGAAAGTGGGCTGTGTTTACATGGAACCAACACTAAAACTGTCAAAATGGGCTTTTAGTGGAATATCTTTTCTTTATAATAATAACACATATATATATATATATATATATATAATATGAAGAGTTATTCTTACCACTTGGGTTTGTCCTTGAGTCTCGGTGGCTGAAAGCTGCTTTTAGACATCAGCATCAGCGCTCTGTAACACATTACTGAAACGTCACCAAACCGTTTTCATAGTGCAGCTGTGGACTAAGAGGAGCTTCCTGTCCCCAGTCATGTATTTATCTTAAACAGGGAAGTGTCAGGTGTGGCTATTTTCTAATATAAGAGTACTGCTTCATTGGGGCGTTGTGAAACGTTGCGGTCTGCACATGACGAATGTCTGTGACATCAACTCCTGCCTGTGTGCCCTTGACCAAGGCACTGGTATTAAACCTGCAGTTGGTCTCTGGGCGCTGCACTGCGGCGGCACACTGCTCACAGAGAAAGGTCAAAAGCAGAGGACTAACAGTACAACATCTAGATATCCAACGAGTTCATGTTGTGACTGCGATGTTTCACAACACGCGTGTGAAGCAGTACTCTTTTGATTTTTTTTTTGATTTGATTAAGTTTATTTTGTACATAAAAACAAGCATAAATTAAAAAATGCAACAACAGATGTTGAAAAAGGAGTGGGAAGAAGTCGAAACTTATCTAATCCCACCCCTTCTCCTGCACTCATTTTTATATATTTGCTTCCCCAAAGTTGCTACTACTACTACTAATCATCATAATATTACTATTAACATCATTACCATCAATAATAATAATAATAATAATAATAATACTCTGTAAAACAACTGAGCCTGGCCATTCCCCTTTAGGGCCAAACCACTGGAAGAGTACAACCAAACAACCGGTTAAGCACCAAACACTCATTAGCTCATGCTAATCAGTTCAAAATGGCTTCCAGTGCTCCCCCAGCCCCAGGCATGACCTCAGTGGGCGTGGCTTTGCATCCTCACCTCATGGGGTGGAGCTCAAACATGGGCGGCTGCAGCTCCGCCAGCTCGATGGCGGTGATGCCCACTGCCCAGATGTCACACAGGTGGTTGTAGCCGCCCTTCTTCTCCACCGCCGCCACCTCAGGGGCCATCCTGGGGAGAGAAACGCAGAAAATGAATACATCGATTGGGCAATGAACCCAGCAGGTCATGGTGGGGAGATGAAGTCAAAACCTTATTTATAGAGCACTCAGGAAAACAAATGCGACCCAGAGCGGGAGAGCGCTGTGTGTGAATGAGATCGGACGCTGCGAGGGTTAGGGTTGTACCAGTAAGGCGTTCCTATGAAGGACTTCCTCTTGGCCACTGAGGCGCTGATCTCCGCTGCCACGCCGAAGTCAGCTAGAAGATAAGAGACGAGAAGAGAGAGAGAGACGCAGGAGATGAAGGGGGCGGATAA
>JAOPHQ010000094.1:65000-71808 GCA_030340625.1 Merluccius polli | reverse complement strand
GGCGTATGGTGAATGTGTGGAGGTGCATTGTGTGTGTGGGTGCGTCCATTGTGTCGTCATTGTGTCCAGGGTTCGGTGTGTGTGTGTGTGTGTGTGTGTGTGTGTGTGTGTGTGAAGGGACGGCCGCTGCGTTGGGGTCAATGTCAGCGGTCGCAGAGGCTGAGGTCACTGAAGCGCCACGTTCTGGACGGTTCTACCATATGGTATTCATGTGTTGTGCTCGGCTATTTATGTGAGCTGGATTCGATTTCGCGAGCTGAGGTTGAAGAACATATCAAATTCATATTGATATGCCTATCAAGCATGTGAAACTGGAACTAAAGCGGTATTCAAAAACAATATGCGCAAAGGCTATTTTCTTTTTATATCGCAAAAAAGTCCAGAAATGTTATGCTCTTTTACCACAAGTTAGTGCTTATAGATGTAAATTGATTTAACAGATGATATAATATGTTGGAGCTAAATAGCAAACGATGATGGGTTTTCCCATAAATCATGAAAAAAAATCATGAATTAAAAACTACATGAAAGGATGGCTTAGTTTGCATAATGCATTTGCAAGCTATTTGGCTATGGAAACATCTGCAAAACCACAATGTAATTATGTAAATTGTATTATGGGTTGGTGGAAATAATGAACATAAGATTGCATGGCTTGAAACTATATTGATATCATTGTAGTGTGTATGATCATTGCCTCCTACTGGGACCATAAAATCTGTTAATATATTAAACATCTTATTTGCATAAAACTTACATTTTATGCGTATCGCGCCCCAATCAACTGCGCCAGCGCTGGAGAAAGGTCTGGCTGAACTCACTATCGTTCTGGTATAGGGGGGAAAAAACGCTCTGTTTTGTTTGTATTTCTGCGACCAATCACATGGTCTTGGGCGGGACTAAGCCCAGGATGCAGAGATGCAAAATAGCGTCGGAGGGGAACTTGTTTTGGTGAACATTTGCATGTGGGGAGGCGGCCCCTGGCATTGAAATGGCTAAATCCCTGCAATAGAAAACGCCACATAATAGTAAGAGACGTATGTCGACTATGTGATTTCAGCGTGTAGGTCGCGAGCTCGAAGCTCGGAGGTTGTTTTTGTTGGAAACGGTGACACACAGATGTGGAAGGGGAGGAGAGCGGCGACTGAAATAGTCGCCCAATGGCAGGCTGATACCAACCACCGACATCTGGTGAGGCAGACTAGTGAAAAACAAGCGGGCCGAGCCTTCAGCCACGGTGACAGGCTGAGGATTTTTGAATGCAGCCCCCCCCCCCCCCCCCCCCCCCCACCTTGTGGAAAATTCAAAATGAATCAGGAAATCAATATAGGACTGTATGTTAGTGAGCTTGTCAGCTTTTTCAAGTCACTCTTGTGAGGATATTCACAATAACGATTCACGATAATAACGATATAATGGAAATTCACCACAATCAACTTATTGTGAGTGTTTTTTATCACAATCCTTATATAGTCCCATCCCTGTACCTGAGATTGAACCTGACATTTTTTCAGTTGGGTTTGATGTCGCTCCACTGCTCCCTCCTTCATCATCTTCTGAATGTAAACACGCAACGGGGGCAGCTGATTGGCTGTCATCAACTTGAATGTCAGACTGGCATTGAGTGATGTAATGCTGAGCTGTCTTGTTGTGGTATTTCAAATTAGAAGAGGTCACATAAGGCATTATGTGTTTTTGTCACAAAGAAGAGTACATTATTCAGATGCAAAATCTTCTATTTTTTAGAGAAATTATATCGTAAATATTGTAAACTCAACATTTCGACAAGATAAAATACAGATGGAAAATGATTGATGTGAGATATAGTGAATAGGGAACACATTCGTGAATACATTAATACACAACAAAGAAATAAAACAGAAACTTTCCTTTACCTCATGTCTCTGGTGACCTGCTCCTCAGCCGCTAACAGTGTCCAAACCCGATCAGAGCTCGGCTCCAGACGGACTTCACCCCCGACCCCAAAACCATTTTCACCGTCCATTTATAGAAAACTACTATTTAAACTAATCACAAAACTCATAACAAAGTACAACACAAAGCGAACACTAGACATTTTGGCTCCAAGATGAACCCCAGGCCTACGGGTTGTTCTTTATTTAACTGTATGTCATGGGATGTATGAACTTACAACACATAAAATATATGAGCTTATATAGTACCATAGTTAATTCAATAAACCTTTGTATAAAGTATATTCGTACCTAGAGGTATCGCTCTTTATCTCCCCAATTGAAAGGTGTTAAGATAGTTAGCATCCACAACTGGCATTGAGACCACGCTAATCTCCTCACGTCTTTATTGTGTCGATTCCTTTAGTTGTCTAGCGTTGACATGTCTGCCTCCCTCCATAGTGTAGTGTACATTCATTTGTCCTTTCTCGCCATGGCTGGCCACAGTCATGGCCAACAGTTAACTCTCCACGCATGCTCACTCCCCTCACCTTGTGTTTCCTTTGTTCTTACTGCCCACAATGTGAACGTTTCCAGACACACGTCCACCCATTGTCTCATTGAAGATGCTTGGTAAACGCTCCCATGTGTGCTTCCCGTAATTAAATCAAATACTTCTATCGGGAATTGTCCTAAAAGAAGTGATTCTTCATCATCACTGTACAAGATTTATCGTACATGTTATTACTAATAAGGAAAGTTTCCATTGCGTACCAGCGTGCGTTGGTATGTGTTGTGGTCGACAGAGACAGAACAGACCTTGTTTCGGAGGCGATGGCCTAGTTTGTGGCTTCTCTCTGTGGATTTGGCCCGAGGTAACAACCAAGACCTGTGAGGAGACTCCACACTCAACCTCAGCACTCCTACCACCAGAAACCACAGACTCACACCAGAACCAGTAGTAGTACGGGTTGAAATTCAGACAACCAAATGAGGAGAAAGCTGAAAGGGACCATGTGATCATAAAACTGAAAGGTTCAGCAGGAGGCAAATGGCTAACCTGGTATAGTGATGACAACCCCTGGGAGAACAGAAACTAAGGTAGTGAAACTGTTATTTGAACTTGCTAACTCAGGCCAGAGTGTGACTGACATTAACATCTCATGATAACCTCTGACAGATCAATTATCTCCATCTGGAGATAGTGACCAGGAACAGCAAGCAACACGGATTACGGATTATGAAAAACAAACTGGGATTGGCTGAACGATATGGACAAAATTTCATATCTCGATATTCATGCCAGATATCTCGATATCGATACGATACGATATGACTATGGGTTCGGTGAAAACCAAGCATTTTTCAGAAAAATAAAAACATAATGCAAAAGAATGTGGAAAGTGCAGTTTTATTTATAAAAACTCACTGCCAGTCATGAGCCGTTATTTTTCTATAGGCTATATTAAAATTCCCGTTGGTAGAAAATATAAAATGCAGCATGTTTTTATCAATGAAATCTTTATTCCAACAATAATGTATAGGCCAACAATAATACAAGACAGTTAACTTGAAGACCTACAACTGTTTAACAGTTTTAAAATAATAAATAGGCCTACATTATAGGTTAACTTATAGGACTATGCGGCGCTCGTAAAAGCCGAACAATGCGCCTACATGCGCTCTTAAAGGTTTGGAAACGATTCAACAAGACTAAATCTGTATTCCAATTACAATAAGTAGCCTACTTATCGGCCAACAATAATCAAACAAGGCAGT
This sequence comes from Merluccius polli, assembly GCA_030340625.1. NCBI lineage: Eukaryota > Metazoa > Chordata > Actinopteri > Gadiformes > Merlucciidae > Merluccius > Merluccius polli. The sequence continues at coordinate 68,116 of JAOPHQ010000094.1, read as the reverse complement.
AAAAGTGGGCATTGAACTGTATAACTGTTTTGAAAAAAAAGGGGAAAAAGGCCGACATGCCGATACAATATGCAGCCGGCGCTCGGAAAAGGCTCACAACAAAAAGATGGGCCACACATTTAGAAACAATTGCATGAACTGTCTAAAAGCAATACCTTAGTCAGAAAACATATATGAGGCTGAACGTTTTGCTAAAATGTCAGTTATGGAAATATTGAAAATGTTGGAGCGGCTGGCTTGACCACGCGAACCAAGAGACGGCTGTCTTGACCGCAGTACGCAATCGGTCATTAATCAATAATCGTATTTACCCGTATAACTGCACACAACTTTATTTAAAAGCAAGCAAATGGAACACATGTTTGTATTCTGGTGTCCGGCTCCTCCGGCGGAGCGGTTCATGTTAATAGCGGAGTCCGGGAGGGTTCACCTTCACGGCGTAGTTACGAGGGATGTGCGACTATCGTTTTAAAAAATACTAAAGTGTTTTTAAAGAAAGATATTAGATATTCAACCGATATTCACGCTCCGAATTACAGCGATCAGACACGGGGAACTAAAGCCGCGATCACCGCACCGCTTCAAGACTCACAGCAACACAACGTCCTTTTGATCGATCCGGGGGGGGACTCCGGGTCCTGGGAGGGTGACCCGGGTCCACCGTGGAGACGGCGCAAAAGATTGAGTTTGACTGGGTTGTGGTGTCCGTCCCCGCTGGGGGGTGGGGGTGGTAGTGGTCGTTGTGGTAGTCGGAACCGGCGAGGGAGGACGGTTCCGCACTCGCCGGTTCCGAGCGCGAGCGCCGCCGCCGATAATGCCCATCCCTAGTTTGTTGTGACTGCCAGAGCTGTACATGCAGGGCGATATATCGTTTATATCGTTGCTTTTTCGATATTAATATCGTGAATGTTCATATCGAGATATCGATACGATAACGATATATCGTTCAGCCCTAATTGAAATCTTTTGAAAATGCTGAACACAAATGACAGCACACATAATCACTGTGAATATTACACCGAGGAACAGTTTAACATGAATGTAAACATGGATGGAGTAATGTCAATAATACACTTGTACAGAAGGAGCCTCAGTACACACTTTCAAAGATACAATATTGTATAATAATTTACTGAAACAGTGAGCTCTGAGACTAAATGAGGAGCAACTGCTCCTGGTCGAGATTGAGGGATATGAGATTTGGAATTGTATTCGGTTAATAAAATATTACATATTGGTAATTATAATGTTATTGTTCAAATTAAATGTATTAGTGTAGTGATGTCTAGTTATCATAATCCGGGATTGATTGGTTTTGTATTGCGTCTTCCTTGTATACGCGCAGTGTGTTAATCAACACCGTTAAAACTAACCAGCGTCACACTCGTCGTGACAATTCGATTTTAAAAAATCATTTCGGTTCGATTTCAGTTACTATCATAACCATAAACCACACTATCTGGAGCTGCCTGTGCTTCTTCATACATCCATCTCCACCTCCAGGGCCGGCTGTGTCCTCGGTTGCAGGCTCTGCTCATAGAAAGTGTACTTGGCAACAAAATGAACCAAATCAAAGTTTGATTTGCGGTGATTGGGACATACCTAGGGCCAGCTAGCCGGCTCCAGGTGATGTCACCATTATCAACAAATAAGCGTAGGTATCCGTGCTGTGGGGAACGTAATGCTGCGGCTGATTCACTTCGGATTCCATGTTTCCAGATAAAAAATAAATATCTGAAAGGGTAGACCATGACCTCAGCAATGGCTTCGTGAGCCACTTTACCGAAGCTAACTACCGCTACGAGCGTTTCATCAGAAAGGAACAAAGGATGCATTTTGTTTTCAAGTGACTGGCGAGTCCTGCTGTATTATTTAATGATCTGCTGAGTTGATTAAGGTTGTTGTTGGCAATGCTTGAATTTGCTGCTATGAGAAGCATGGCGTAATTTCTATCTTTCACAAAATCTTTCCTTTATTTTTGGTGCAATGTTTATATGGCTTAGAATGCATGTGATGTTTCTTATGTTGTAATTTGGTGGTTTATTGTTGTATTATGCTTGGTAAAAACCGCAAGACTATTAGAGCCCAGGGACGGCTGCGGTAGCCCAGAGTGCATAGTGTCAGCTTATTGAGCCAGCGGTTTCAGCACGAGTTAACAAGTGTTAGAAGGCCATTTTGTAATGGACTTATTTTTATGTGGAATTAATGATGTTTGTGTTTGCATATTGTTTCTGTTTTAGTGGAGCTTGAGACAATGCGTGTGTGTGTGTGTGTGTGTGTGTGCGTGTGGCACACTTCAAGCTGGATGGATTGAAGGCCCAGTGCAAGACCCCACCGCTACTGCATTTAGGGATAAATTATCGGAGCTGTATGACGACATAAATTGTTAAACACATTGTTGGAATTTCAATGTTGATTTGTTAAACCCACTTGAAAATAATCCAGCTACAGAATTAATTAACACTATGTACAGTAGTCTGACTTTGTTCTGCTGATGAAGTCAAAGCTTGGGTTGTCTTATGATGTGAAAGTCACATTACACACACACACACACACACACTGTACCAGATGCTGCCAAGGACACTGCAGACCTTGTTGCTCTGAAACTGGGGCCTCGTCCTTAAATGTTGCCTTGCCCAGAGATGGGCTTTTACTCTCCATCTGCTCTCTATATTTTATTATTACACAGAGCTAAAGGCTGAAACTTTAAACTGTACCGTTCTCAATGGAGAGACTAATTAACATACGTATGAGTTCCTTACAAAACCATTTACCATTTCCATTCTATTCTGTAATCCTCCTCGCCCGTTTATTTACAGAGACCGTGTAGACATAATACATTCAGACATAAATAAATTCCTCTGTGGTTCTTAATGGCCTGCTAATCGCTCTGTTCCCGTCGGCCCATAACCGGCACGAGTACGCATTTATTAGACAGAGAGGAGCTCTGGGATGTCCCAGATCTATACGTGTAGCAGATGCTGGTAGATCTATGCTGGTAGATCTACAGATCTATGATGGTAGATCTACAGATCTATGCTGTTAGATCTACAGATATATGCTAGATCTACAGATCTATGCTGGTAGATCTACAGATCTATGATGGTAGATCTACA
>JAOPHQ010000094.1:0-60000 GCA_030340625.1 Merluccius polli | reverse complement strand
CAGTAAGAGATAAGATATAAAAAGAAATGTGCAATGTAGGAATTTACTGAGTATGACTAGAAGTAGTAGCATAAGTTCTGTATAAGTTATGATAGTGCAAATGGCAATTTGGTAAGGCAGTAAAAAAAAACATTGTATTTGTGACGTTAACAGTGCAAGGAGGACAGTCAGTAAGACAGTAAGACAGTCATTTGGACCCGCCTCAGTGCGATGTACATCTCCATCATCTTCACCATCGTCATCATAGTCATGCGAGGAAGGTGACCATGCAGCTCATGCATGTATGAAGCTATGTCCAGACTGGTGCGATAGAGAGCCTATTTCAGTCAGCCGATGTGCAATGCAGGTGGATGATCACAAAATTCAAAGTGTATCCCAGTTGCTATTTGGTATAAAATATAAGAGTTGTTCCAGTGCTTTCCGACCAAACCAACCCAGCCCATTTCTTCCCATGTAGGCACTGGTGACATGGTAGCGGTGATGATCACCGAAGCGTACGGTAGGGAGATCCTGTCCCACCTGGAGCGCAACCTGACGGTGCTGGTTAGCGTGGTGGTGGGCCAGCGCGGGCCCACCAAGAACATCAACCGCGGTTCCCTGGTGTTCGTCTCCATCTCCTTCATCGTCCTGATGATCATCTCATCAGCCTGGCTCATCTTCTACTTCATTCAGAAGATCCGCTACACCAACGCCCGGGACCGCAGCCAGGTTAGCCATACTAACACCAACACGCTAACTCAGCCTACAGGAAACCCGAGGCAACGAGATAGCTAGCGCTAGTAGACATACTGGCTGTCTGTGTGGCAGAAACCAAATCTGTGACAATGTTGTTGTTTTTTTATGCTGACTTTGGCAAATGCAGTGCAATACGTGTTTTTGCAGACATATACACACTCATCGAGCCAGTTTGTGCAAATGTTTTGGCACCCACATTAGCAAAAATACGATAATAAGATAAGACATTCTGATAAAAACGGGTTGAATTTAAAATTAATTAATTAATTTGTTGAAGTCATTTAAGTCATTTCTTTGTTTTAAGGGTGAAAGCCTGCTGTTTATTTTGGGGAATGTTTATTTAGCAAACTGTGAAACCATTAAAAAGCCATGTTGGAAATATCTACCTTCTATTAAAATATACAAAATGACTTGGATGTCCCCAAGTTGCTAACAGTAAACTGGTTGTCCATTAGTTGACATCCAATAACTGGGTTTCTCATACTCTCAACGTCAGTACAGAGTCTGTTAAATGTACAATATATTGGACGATAGCCTAACTCTGGTCAGGGGCAGGACATTCTGAGTGCAGTCTCTCAATGAAAGACGACACGCTGAAGGAAAATCACTTTGATTAATTGATGGACGGCTCCAATAGTTTAGCAAGAACTTTATGCAGAAGAATAGCACTTGTACTTCAGCCAGCCCTCTACTCAACACCACTGCTTTCATCTCCTCTCCTGCTCCTCACTTCCTCCTCTCTCTTCTTACCCACTCCCTTTTGCCTCACGCTTTACTCTCTCTTCTTCATTTTCTCTCCTTCGCCCCTTCTCTATGTCTTCTCTTTTCCATTCACTGCTGTGTATATATCTTTTTTAATCCTTTGTCTCTCTTTTTCTCTCTCTCTCTCTCTCTCTCTCTCTCTCTCTCTCTCTCTCTCTCTCTCTCTCTCTCTCTCTCACTCACTCACTCTCTCTCTCACTCTGCTTTAATCTTCTGTCTGCTTGCTCTTCTCCTATCGTTCTCGTCTTGGTTTAGCGTCGCCTTGGTGATGCAGCCAAGAAAGCCATTGGGAAGCTGACCACAAGGACCGTGAAGAAAGGAGATAAGGTAAAGTGTGCATTTGTTCTTTCAAGGAGTAGCATCGGCGTCTACTCGGGCCAGCATATAGACCAAATTTGTTGTATTCAACCACACCTCCTAACGTGGAAGAAATTATCTGATCAAACATATCTTTCCAGTCCCTGTATTATAGCCTAGTATAAAAAAACAAAGAAAAACATGGAAAATCCAGATACACAGACATATCTAAAAAGGTCTAAGGTCTAAAATTGTATTATCACTCAAGCCGCATTTAGCAGGCTCGGCAGATAATCGCACATTGGTGACACATTTTTCACATGAAATAAACTATATAGGGAAAGCCACTCTTCCAGTAGAGTAGTTCCAAGAGCGGTTAACCTTATAGAAAACATATTTTTGAGTCAGAGAAGAGGTCTTTGTATTTCGCTATCACAATGCAAACTCTCACATCCGGCATGGGCCCGGCCAGCTAGTGTACGCAGATACACTCACACCAAACCTCGGAAACTCAATACTGGGCTCAAGGACACAGTGGCAGTAAGATAGGGACCTGAGGATTAATCACTCCACTAGTCAATCCAGAGCAATGTTTGCCGAAGAGAGAGAGCTGCCATTTTGTTTATGTCTCCTGCCCTTACGAACGGCCTTCGCCTCCAGTTGGTTGTAGGTTTAGGGCTCGGGGATGAGGTGATCAAAGTGACAGATGGGGAGAAGAGGTCCCAGCCACTGCCTAAACATTGACATTTGCTTTTCCAACAGACTGATTTCAGAGTCAGAGGTCATGGAGCGAGAGACTGTGTGAGAGAGAGATGACAGGATTATTAATCAATACTGATAAATGCCCCCCCCCCCCATGTACTGCATATATATGCCCCCCCCCCCATGTACTTTTTATCAGAGGGGAAAAGGTTGAGGTTGTTTGACCTGCTATAAGACATCTGGGAGCCGGTGGACATTTTGTGCTGAACAAAAGACACATCCTTTCCTCCTCCATGTCCTTTTATAGCCCTGATATCCAATCCCACCCACTCTCCATCGAGTGGGGAGTATACATGTACACCGTCGTTTCTGAAGAGGAATGTATAGTTTTAGATCAATTGATCTGAAACTGCTGATGAATCATTCAAGTGAACTGACTATACAGTGGATAGATTAGACAGTAATCTCCAATGCAACCGCTAAACCCTCGCCGCGATTCTGGCTCACGCTAGCGGACAGTAGGCTAGGCTAGGCTGGGCTACGTTGTTTAGCATCAGCAGCGTGGGGGAGACCGCTCTGTGGTCTGAACAGACGCTGGGCAAGGTCACGTAGCATCCCCTGCCATAAATAAAACAAGAGAGAGAGAGAGAACATATTGGAAAGAGGGATGGAACGAGTGTGAGAAGAAGAGTGATGGAAGGAGGGAGATATTCAGTCAAATCGGGGCGAGAGAGGGATATACAGTGGCAAAATGTGAGGAGAGAGTGAGACATATACAGGGGAGGGGATAGAGGGATATAAGGAGAGAGATGTGCAGTGAAAATGGAAAAAAGGGGAAGAGAGAATGAGGAGAGAGATAAGTGAGAGAAGTGAAGAGACAAGATAGAGCGGGATACGACGAGAAAGAGAAAGATAAGAGGCAAGATAGAGCGCAAAGGGATAAAGAGATAGAGATGCTGAAACCGAATCCACCCCCCCCCCCCCCCCCCTCTGTAGGTGATCCACAGGGAGGAAGATGAGATGAGGGAGAGGAGGAGTGTGAGGGAGAGGAGGAAGATGTGAAGTTCACCGCTGAGGCATGCCGTGAAACACAACTTCCTGTGAAGTCACAAATAACCAAACAGCTCATTGGATGTGGAGGCTGGCGAAGGATATGCCCTTGGCAGCGCTTGTTCAAGTCGGGCTGACAGCCAAACAGGCACTATGGAGTGTAACTATGTTAGCTAATTTAGGGAGGTGGTTGGCAAAATATATATATATATATATATATTTTTTTTTTAGATATTCAAACTCACAACCTGTTATTGCTGATGGAGCGGTTTATTACGTGCATGTCTTTAAGCGATCCAGCACAGACAAAATGGGCGACGTATTGATTCAACAGCGGCTGCCAGTGGAAAAGGTCGTCCTCGTGGCATGTTTCTCCACAGCGTGTAGCGCGCTGCTACGTCATCCCATGTACTGCCTACGTCTCCTGGCAGCTGGCAGCTACTGCACACCAAGCTAGCCAACACCCATCCATTATGAACGCCAGATAGACCTGAAGGGCCTCTTAGGGGGTGTGTGAAATCTAATCCTAATCAAATCAAAAAAGTAAAAAGAAAAAAATACCTTAGAATGATGCTTGAAAAACTGCAGTCTGCGATGTTTCGACAGGATCAGAGACGCGATGCCAGCTCAAACATGTAACTCTCTATTCTGCTGGAAGCTAGTTACTGCTAGTCTGTTGAGCGTTTGGCTTGGCTTGGTTAGGGTTGCAAAGTGTAAGGAAGAATACAGAAGGAAACATCCAAGAAAAATGAAAATGTTAATGTAATCCAATCTGTAATCCATATCAGTTGTTGGATGATTAGGATGATTAAAATGAAGGTATCATAAGGAGGAAATGTCCAATAATGTACTGTACCGGTCCGTCGCATATTGCTTTCCTTTTACTTTTTCACTCGCAGCTGAATATAGTTTAGGAATAATAATGAAGAACCTCTAAAAAAACATCTAACGATGATGATATATCCTTACCGAGCAAAAGTGGGCGTGGCTACAAAACCGACCCCTTTTGAACGCCGAAAGATTGGCGAGTGAGTTTTCCTTAACATACCGCGGGCATCATCACGATCTCGCAGAATCGGAGGGGTCTACAGTAGGAGGGTGGGGACACTCCTTGTGGAGGTTATTGATGGCCTCATGTGCAGGCGCCGTGGGCGGTGGTTGGTGTGTGTGTGTGTATCGGGGTGGGTGTGTGTGTGTGTGTGTGTGTGTGCGTGTGTGTGTGTGTGTGTGTGTGGGCCAGGGGGGGGGTGGGGTTGCGCGGTGGCATGTCCTTGGCTCTGAAGCTGTTTGTCCTCTGTCATGGGAGACAGATAGCCAGCATCCAGAAATAACTCAGCATTGATTCTCCACTTCCACCTCCTCACCGCCTGCCTTTGGTTCATCCCCCCCCCTCTCTCTCTCTCTCTCTCTCTCTGTCTTTTCTCCCTCCCTGTCTCCGCTTGTCGGCTCTCCTGTTGTTAATCACTCTCTTTTCACGCTCTCCTTGTCCCCCCTCATTTATTCTTGGCAAATTACGAAGCTCTCGGACGTGCCTGGGTCTTGGCTGCGAGCCCCGGGCAGACCCGCTGCCTGTCGTGATGTATTAATGCGCTGCTGTCCATTGTTAACAATGTGCATGAATGGGGGACGTCTCATGTCTTCTATTCACACACTGAGGGGGATTTTAACGCCGCAGTGTCCAAAGCACCGGTCGTTACGGCCACATTTCAGGGTACACAGTTACGGCCGGGTCAGCAGATTTACAAGTGACATCGCTGGTCCCTTATTGATTGGCGAGGGGAGGGGGCAGGAGGGAAAGTATACAGAGGGGAGGGAGAAAGGTGAGGGATTTGGGAAAGGTGAAAGGTGAAGGAGAGGGGTGAAGGAGAAAGGTGAAGGATAGGAGGGGAAGGAGAGAGGTGAAGGATAGGAGGGGAAGGAGAAAGGTGAAGGATAGGAGGGGAAGGGGAGAGGTGAAGGAGAAAGCTGAAGGATAGGAGGGGAAGGGGAGAGGTGAAGGAGAAAGCTGAAGGATAGGAGGGGAAGGATAGGAGGGGAAGGAGAGAGGTGAAGGCGAAAGCTGAAGGATAGGAGGGGAAGGGGAGAGGTGAAGGAGAAAGCTGAAGGATAGGAGGGGAAGGAGAGAGGTGAAGGCGAAAGCTGAAGGATAGGAGGGGAAGGGGAGAGGTGAAGGAGAAAGCTGAAGGATAGGAGGGGAAGGAGAGAGGTGAAGGCGAAAGCTGAAGGATAGGAGGGGAAGGAGAAAGGTGAAGGATAGGAGGGGAAGGAGAGAGGTGAAGGATAGGAGGGGAAGGAGAAAGCTGAAGGATAGGAGGAGAAGGAGAGAGGTGAAGGATAGGAGGGGAGGGGGAGAGGTGAAGGATAGGAGGGGAAGGAGAAAGGTGAAGGATAGGAGGGGAAGGATAGAGGTGAAGGATAGGAGGGGAAGGAGAAAGGTGAAGGATAGGAGGGGAAGGAGAGAGGTGAAGGATAGGAGGGGAAGGAGAAAGGTGAAGGATAGGAGGGGAAGGGGAGAGGTGAAGGATAGGATGGGAAGGAGAAAGGTGAAGTAGAAAGCTGAAAGATAGGAGGGGAAGGAGAGAGGTGAAGGATAGGAGGGGAAGGAGAGAGGTGAAGGATAGGAGGGGAAGGAGAAAGGTGAAGGATAGGAGGGGAAGGAGAGAGGTGAAGGATAGGAGGGGAAGGAGAAAGGTGAAGGATAGGAGGGGAAGGGGAGAGGTGAAGGATAGGAGGGGAAGGGGAGAGGTGAAGGATAGGATGGGAAGGAGAGAGGTGAAGGAGAAAGCTGAAAGATAGGAGGGGAAGGAGAGAGGTGAAGGATAGGAGGGGAAGGAGAGAGGTGAAGGATAGGAGGGGAAGGAGAAAGGTGAAGGATAGGAGGGGAAGGAGAGAGGTGAAGGATAGGAGGGGAAGGAGAGAGGTGAAGGATAGGAGGGGAAGGAGAGAGGTGAAGGATAGGAGGGGAAGGAGAGAGGTGAAGGATAGGAGGGGAAGGAGATGAAGGAGATGAAGGGGAGAGGTGAAGGATAGGAGGGGAAGGAGATGAAGGAAAGAGGTGAAGGATAGGAGGGGAAGGAGATGAAGGAGAGAGGTGAAGGATAGGAGGGGAAGGAGACTCTCACCCAGGCTAACCCACCCTGGTGGTTCTGAACAAGCTGTTTACACGCCACAGTCTGTTAAAGCGCGATCGACTCATCAGATTTCTGATATTCGAATCGCGCCACAGACTCAGTCTCACAAATCGGATATTTCGACCCGGTTGTTTTGGCAGTTGACTGTGAAACTCTGAAAGATAGGAAGCTTTGTGTTCGTGTGAAGGAAAGGATCACCTAATAGGTTCTGGAGAGGCTCCATGTCGAGGCAGGGGAGACAGAGGAGGAGGAGGAGGTCTCTGGCAGTTAGAGGTGCCAGGTTGGTTGTAAACATATGGAGGATCAGTCTGGTACCTCAATCTGTTAACTCAAGCACTCGTACAACACACACACACACACATAGGCCTACTTAGTTTCTAGACATGAACATTGTTGACTTTGTTGTGTTTGACGTCAAAAATAAACAACGTTGTCCAATCCCTGACAGTCAACCTGTAAGTCAACAAAAAGAAAATATTTTGTGTGTGTGTGTGTGTATGCGTGTATGTGTGTTACAGGAAATAGACCCGGACTTCAACCATTGCGCAGTGTGCATCGAGGGCTACCAGCTCAATGATGTGGTGCGAATTCTGCCTTGCAAGTAAGTTCAGAGTCAGCAGCTGTACTCATGACGCTGCGGGGGTCATAAGTACACTATAATATAATCAGTAACAGTAATAATCTAATGCGTTCCACCTCAGCAAACATTAAGGCAATAGTATTCCTGGCTATATAATAACACATTGTTCACACACCTTTATATGCACTTTTTTTGTGTTGGGTAAAAAGTAGTTTGCTTGATTAGTTAATGTATTCATTCATTTGAATATATTTGCATATCGGACTATAAGATATATAGATATATAGAGAGAGATATATATATAGAGAGAGAGATATATATAGATGTATATACATGGTCAACAATTGAGCTCCTATGTGTATGTCATGAACTTCAGAGAAAAGTCATGTGGATAGTTTCCGAGAAATATAGAGAAGCGGAAGAATGTGAAAATAGCATCCTGGTGACAGCTTCTGTACATGATCATCCTGTGTAAACACTTTGTCGGCAGCGATCAAATCAGAGTCTGTTTAATCTGGTCTTAGTCATCGCACTTCTGCTCATGCAAATAGGCTGCCAGACAACCTGAAGACGTACCACACACCTGACCTTGTTATGAAATGAACTCCATAAAGTCGTTCAGAAACTCAACTGCTCCCCAATCTAATAGTGCACACCACTGTCAGTGTGTGGATGTATGTTGTGTGTATAGGCTAATATGAGCCATTAAAATGATTTATGACTGACTACAGCGGCTGCAAGGGCACAATACGTATGCAATTGACTTCTTGGTGCCTTTGGTTGTAGTCAGTAGGAAGAGTCTTTATGTGCATATTTTGTAGGGCTGGACCCGAATATTCGTCTATTCGGATATTTGTTTGTTTGTTTTTCAATTTTTTGTTTTGTTTTGTTTTTTCTAAATTTAGGCTATTAATAAAAATAAATGCCGTCAGCACATTCTTGTACTATATTTATACTTTTTAATTGCACTGTCAAAATGTGGAAATATACCATCTCAGCTTGGGCGCCTGACATCCCCCCACTCACAGCGGTGAACGTTACGTCACGCTTCGGTTCACCTTGCCCGTTAAACGAAGACAAAATGCCGAAGACCTCGGCTGTGTGGGATCGTATCTTTGTTTGACTCTTCACTCTTGTTTGGTTCAAGTTGTAAGTCAAACGTTAGACAGCCTAATAGCTGACTTAGGAACGGGAGTTGGTCCCTGGGCTGCACTGCGGCTGCCCACAGCTCCTAGTGTACAAACAAACAACAACTACCGTAGAACAACATAATTAAAAATGAATGCCTTTAATTAAACTGAAAGACACGTGTTGCAGCGCTATGCCGTACATCTCAGCCGAGAACGGGGAAATGTCTGGCTGAGTCCTTCCCGAGTCACTGATCAGAGATCCTTAATTTGATCGTTTGACGAGGCTTCAGCAGCACTAGCCTGTGAAAACAAAAATGGCCAGCGAACACAGACAACAAAGGTGCATCTTCTCTCCTTTCACTATCCGCGGTAGTCGGATATTGTGGCAAATTTACACAATGAACTTGACATTAAGTCGAGCGTTTCTAGAAGCCTGGACACAAATCTTTGTCGGCCGTCTTAAAGACCTCACTCCCCCAAACATTGTGTTTTACCTGTGGTTAATGTGGAAGCATACCGGTGAGGTGACCACATACTGTAGATGTTTTTTGGTGCACCACACAAATCAAAATTTAAATTGAATCTACCAACAAATATGTTCCTTTGCAGTACAGCGGCCTATGCCAGTGTCTGTCCTTGTTTCTTCACAAGGACATATGTGAGTGCGGCATTGCCGTACGCTAACAGTAGCAAACTATCAGAAAGTTGCTTCTTGTGCTGCGAAGCACAGAAAAATGGCAAAAACAACAGTCAACAGACCGCTGTTCAGTTTCAGGATGCAAACCCATGGTTTCCGAAAGAACCGAACACTCTGCATTGTTACGTTTCTGGGTCACAGAAACGTCAAGCGAACGTGATTTTACCTACTTCCTCGGATCGCTATGGGCTTTTGAAGATATGTCGATGAGCCGCATGTATGTCGTTATCTCGGGCGGCGGGTCAGTTTGTGTCTAAGGTGAAATAAACGTTCAAATATACAAATATAAGCATTTGTCAATGATTTGGTGGAGGCTGGTCTCTTCGCTGCCATCACAGCTGTTACCATGAACCAATTACTTTTTACCGTGTATGTAGTGAACAATTTACTCGAGGGGCTTCGAGGGGGGGCTGCCATATTAGCATATTCATAGATCCTGGCATACTAAATGAGGGCGCAGCTGTGGAGTTACATATAACTCCAGCGTTTTCACCGCTGGGACCAGGGTCGAAATTAAGTTCCAGGGACATTGTTTTACCCCCCAAAAAGTCCCTGCTTGGGGGGGGGGTAGTACTTTCCAAAAGTACAGGAACTTTGAGGGTCGGGTTTGCAGCGCTGCACATTTCTGTGCAGGCCGAGGACTCGCAGCGTTTTATTTCTGCATCTGTAGCCGCATACCGACTGTTTGTTTTTTGTTCACTTTGATACATCAACATGGAGAAGAAAGCCTATGACAGACCGACGACGAAGTCATGGTCTTATTGAGCATTTATGCTGAGGACGAAACTTGAATCTCCTCCATGCTTACAGTGTCGCACAAATAATAATGCATTACCGCCACCTACTGGACTGGCTGAACAAACCTTTTAGTTCCTGAAAATTAGTTCCTGAGATGTAAAGTTCTGGGTACTTTTTGGTGAAAACGCGGCTAGTAAGTAGTAATTTTATGTCCCGTAGGGATTTTTTGGTTTAAATAAATACTTCACAAGTAAGTGTATTGAACAGAGATTATTTTGTAGGATTTCAACCACACCAGGAACGGGTCTTATGACCTTCTTAAGATCACAATTGAGGAAGTGGCGTAGGTATTTTTCATGCTGGTAGCATGACTCAGGTGCACTGTGAGGACTGTGCGCACACACACACAGACAGACAGACACACACATAAAGGCACGTACACACACAAACACATACATATAAACAGCCACACACACACACACACACACACATTTAAACACAGCCACACACTCACATGCACACTACAATGGCATAGGCACACACTTACATACATGCACACATATTCAAACATAGCCACACAAATAAACTCACAGGCACACACCCAAGCAAGCACACGTGCACTAATTTACATATTCTCTCTCTCTCTCTCTCTCTCTCTCTCTCTCTCTCTCTCTCTCTCTCTCTCTCTCTCTCTGTTGTTTCATTGCGTCATCCAGTCCAGCTGGCCTGCTGCCACTGTCATTATCAAAAAGCTATCAACAGGGTCACTCCTCAAAACCAACCACCATCTACAGTAGTCTTATGTTGGGCAGCAAGTGCCCCCTAGTGGTTTTGTCTGTCTTAGCTCTCTGTAACCGCTCTCTCTCTCTTTCCTCCCCCCCTTTCCCTCATCTCCTTCTCTCTCCCTGCCTGTGTCTGTTCCAGGCATGTCTTCCACAAGATGTGTGTGGACCCGTGGCTGAACGAGCACTGTACCTGCCCCATGTGTAAACTCAACATCCTTAAAGCCCTGGGGATCATGGTGAGTTTGCCCCCCCCCCCCAACACACACACACACACCACACACACATTTGTTTGCTTGTTTTGATGTTTTCTACTGCCGTTCATTGCAATACACACAATTGTATGTTCAATATTTGGTTGTCCTAGAAGTATTTCATCAAAAGGTCAACATTTGTACTGAAGCGAGTGTAATCTAACAATGTGCCAATTGTCCACTTTGTTTATCTTGGTTGGTGCTAACCCTGACTTGCGATTATCTGTAACAAATGATTAGCATTTGGAGAAAATAATTTGTGGTTCAAAAGCAAAAGGCAATACTTTGTCTCAGAGGGTGAAGTCAAGTCAATTTTATTTGTATAGCCCTTAGTCACAGTCTCAAAGGGCTTCGTGAGCCATCAATGTCATTGATGATGCTGTTGCCTTTTGGCAATGGCATTTAGGTATGTAGTGATGTTTCCTACATGCCATAATATCAAACTATATTTTCCCCTGCATTGTGCAATGACATCAGAATTATTAGTGTTTTTCCATATTAATCGATCGCTTGTGTATGTAAGCAAACATCATATGTAAGCAAACATCGCTCCTGCTGCCGAGGTCAACTCACAACACCGGGGAACCCATGGTGGGAGTAGACCTGAGGACAACCACCAAGTTTTTTGGACACAAAACTCTGAACTTGAAACATGTCTACTACTACAACATGTTTTTTACTTTATGTTTTTAAGTACAAAACCCTCAAACTAGCAAAAAAATAATGTATCCATAAATTGTCCAAAACCAAACAGGTTTAAAAGTTAAGACTGCTGCTGGACTTCATTGTGTTTGCTGCTATTTTTCCGTGAGCTATGACAAATTAAGCTGATTTAATATTGGCAAATGCGGATGGAAATACTAATCTAGGACAGTTTGACACTTCAAAGGACAATAAAGTGCAGAGAGCAGCCTTGTCATTATGGAGTCCCAGTCGAGTTGGCTAAACTAAGATCATTTAAACCAAACCTAGAAATATAAAAATATGTATTGCCATGTTAGTTTGCACATGGTGCAGTGAAGGAAAGGAGCTCAAACATACATAAAGCAAGTGTAAAACAAAAAGCAACTGTAACAATATATACAAAGATGGTATATATATATATACCAAGATAATATATATAATATCAGGTCAACTGCAGGTTAGTTATGCGTATACTTACCACCAAATACAGGGTATAAAATGGCCGGTTACCCAATAAATGAATCTAATCTAAGAGAAAATAAGGTAATCCTAGAGGATTTTATTTTCACATGTGGTTCCCTATGAACCAACCATAAATGATGTCTGTCTCCCCAACGCCAGACCAATCTGCCATGCGTGGACAACGTGGCCTTCGGCATGGAGAGGATAGGACGCAGCCAGACGTCGGGCAGCCAGAGGATGGCCCTGGTGGACCTCTCCAACGAGGCCTCCATCAGCATGGAGCCGCTGAGGCACTCTGGGGGTCCGCAGGTCCCCTCGGACGGAGAGCTCACCCCTCACACCGGGGAGATCAACATCGCTGTCACCAGTAAGTCACTGCTGTGGTTAGATGACCCTGTAAAGGTCTCGTCTGGCGGTTGGTTCCACTTTTTCTTTTGTCTACTTTTGTTTGTGTGTTTCTGATGCACAAGAGGAACTTGGTCATCATAGCTGCACCACAGGAGCATGACAGCAGGACTTCACATGGGCGGAGAGGAAGGGGTGTTTTATGGGTTGTTTATTTTCAAAATCTTGCTCACTTCTGCTCTTTTCCGCTCTCTTTCTTTTATCTCTCAAATTGTACATACACCCAAAAGCACCCTAAAGAGGTGGATACAGTGTCTATGAGTCTTATATTTCTAGATAGATCTTATATAAATATACCACAGCCTCAATGAAACCAGCATCCGTTAGAACAAAGACGTCCATTGAGCCACAGTGGCAGTGCTTCAGTGTACTGTAGTGTACTTGAGAGTACAGGAGGACATTATAGACCAGCTTCTCTAATCCTACCAGGCCCTTCTGGTGGTGAACAGCCATGTGAATCTCAAATCAGACCTCTTAGCAAAGACCTGACCAGCCTCTTATTTGGGATTATTTGACCCTGAAGAAGACATCAGGGACCTTGTTTATGAAAGAAGAATATACACACACACACACACACACACACACACACACAGGGGTAAATGTGATTCTGATGACAGTTTTTATGGTTCCCTAGAGAAAGTTTGATATCTTACTCAACATAATAGCACACATTTCCGGTTGAAACCAAAATGGAGGTGGTGTGGAACCAAGCATGGGAGATATCAAACCACGTATCTGTGGTTATATGAAATCAGCAAACACACATGGAGAGAACTTCTTTTTTTTGACAGTTTCTGTTTCATGTTGTCATGCAGTCATGCACCGCGTGCTTGTTTTTCCTTTAGTCACATTAACTAATAAAGGGTCAGGCATTTCCAGGACTCTATCATCAAAGCATGTGTGATGTGTGGTCTCTTATCTCTCTTAAGCCCCCCCCCCCCCCCCCACGGTCATTCCCAGCTCTTGCTTCTCATCCCCTCTTGGCTCTGTCTCCGTTACTGCCCCTCTTCTCAGAGTCTCCTCTTCTGTGCCTCTGGGCCTGCCTTCATGCAAGAGTAAGACCACTCTGGTCTTTCTTTGGGTCTTGCTGTGGGTCCTTGGTGGTTGGGAGGGTCTCTCTGGCTACATCCACACTACTACGTTTTCGGTTTTATGATCTGAATGATATGAAAATGATCTCCGTCCACACTAGCGTTTTAGCATCGTATCAGAAAGAATCTCCGTCCATACTACCATGCCTGAAAACGCTGGTCACATGACCGTGCGTGGTCATGTGACCAGCGTGCCGGTATAAATGGGAAGCAGATTGTCTACTCTGCGGTTGGTTAGTTGCAGAAAATATTAGGGAGGAAGAACATTGAACAGAAGAACAATGGCGAAAAGTAAGACCAGAGATTTCTTTGTTTGGACCGACGGCGAGGTGGAACTGTTACTGAAAGTAACACATGAGCATAAGGCGTTGAAGGCGGCGGAAAACATATGAGGTTTGTTTTCTTCCGGAAAAGGGTCACACGATAGGGGCGTGACGAATCAGGGAAGGACACGTCATGACTGATAAGACCCAATCAGGAAGCGAACGTGGGTGTCTGCTTCATCGGCTCCGTATCCGCCCGTCTACACTAGTCCAGACTGAAACGAAACCCCAGGTTTTCAATAATCTCTGTTTTAGGGGTTGTAAACCGCCGGAGTAGTGTGTACGCTAGGCAGAAACGTGGCAAAAGGTATGCAGTTTAAAACGAAAACGTAGTAGTGTGGATGTAGCCTCTCTCTCTAACGCCTGGTCCGTGTCGTTGGTTTGGCAGAGCAGTGGGTTGTGGGTTTCTTGTAGGAATATAGCAGCCCGTATATATATATATATATATATATATACCAAGGAATCTTTATTATCCCCGAGGGGCAATTCGCTGTGCAACAGCAGGATGCATCATAAACAGCACATACACAACAAACAACCATCATCAGCAATAAACAACATACATAGCTGTGATATATATATATATATATATATATATATATATATATATATATATATATACACTCACCGGCCACTTTATTAGGTACACCTGTCCAACTGCTCGTTAACGCAAATTTCTAATCAGCCAATCACATGGCAGCAACTCAATGCATTTAGGCATGTAGACATGGTCAGGACGATCTGCTGCAGTTCAAACCGAGCATCAGAATGGGGAAGAAAGGTGATTTAAGTGACTTTGAACGTGGCATGGTTGTTGGTGCCAGACGGGCTGGTCTGAGTATTTCAGAGACTGCTGATCTACTGGGATTTTCACGCACAACCATCTCTAGGGTTTACAGAGAATGGTCCGAAAAAGAGAAAATATCCAGTGAGCGGCAGTTCTGTGGGCGCAAATGCCTTGTTGATGCTAGAGGTCAGAGGAGAATGGCCAGACTGGTTCGAGCTGATAGAAAGGCAACTGTAACTCAAATAACCACTCGTTACAACAGAGGTATGCAGAAGAGCATCTCTGAACGCACAACACGTCGAACCTTGAGGCGGATGGGCTACAGCAGCAGAAGACCACACCGGGTGCCACTCCTGTCAGCTAAGAACAGGAAACTGAGGCTACAATTCGCACAGGCTCACCAAAATTGGACAATCGAAGATTGGAAAAACGTTGCCTGGTCTGATGAGTCTCGATTTCTGCTGCGACATTCGGATGGTAGGGTCAGAATTTGGCAGTCAACAACATGAAAGCATGGATCCATCCTGCCTTGTATCAACGGTTCAGGCTGGTGGTGGTGGTGTAATGGTGTGGGGGATATTTTCCTGGCACACTTTGGGCTTATTAGTACCAATTGAGCATCGTGTCAAAGCCACAGACTACCTGAGTATTGTTGCTGACCATGTCCATCCCTTTATGACCACAGTGTACCCATCTTCTGATGGCTACTTCCAGCAGGATAACGCGCCATGTCATAAAGCGCAAATCATCTCAGACTGGTTTCTTGAACATGACAATGAGTTCACTGTACTCAAATGGCCTCCACAGTCACCAGATCTCAATCCAATAGAGCACCTTTGGGATGTGGTGGAACGGGAGATTCGCATCATGGATGTGCAGCCGACAAATCTGCAGCAACTGCGTGATGCTATCATGTCAATATGGACCAAACTCTCTGAGGAATGTTTCCAGTACCTTGTTGAATCTGTGCCACGAAGGATTAAGGCAGTTCTGAAGGCAAAAGGGGGTCCAACCCGGTACTAGCAAGGTGTACCTAATAAAGTGGCCGGTGAGTGTATAGTGTTGTGCTGTAGCCTATAGACAAAGTCAGTTATAAACGACAACGATTTGTGGCCGTGTTTGATCGGGAGGGTGTTTTTATTTTGAAAAGTAACCGGATGCTCTATGGCTTTTACTATTTCACTTCCTGCCCGGTCGATCTGTTCAGCAACGGCTCGCGTCAAAAATAGAATGCTACGGAATGATAGCGCTGCGGCGCGGTGCGCCGCTCCTGGGACGCTGCGTGGCAGCGGTGACCGCGGCGCAGCCGTTCTGCGGCGCTTACCACGTCAGGCACATATACGTAAACTAAAGAAAATGTTTTCTCGTTTTCTTTTCTTTTTTCTCGTCAGACGGCTTAAATCCAAACCAATTCCAAATTACAGAAGTTGCACCGGTCTTTTTCACGAGTTCTAGCTGCTCCGTTTCGCCTTCAGCCATGTTTACCAGATGACGCGTTGTAGCCGGTTGCAGCTCGTCGTTCTAAATGTCGCGGGTCACGGGAAGATTGCGTGATCAACATGCGTTATCACGATAGAGCATAGAATTAAAATCTCTATCGTGGGCCATTTTTTATCGTTTATATCGTATATTGTTTATATCGCGCATTACTAAGAGAGATGAGACTTAAGTAGTAACTATAATCCGGCGGGCCGTAGTTTCTTTACTGTGAAACAGACTGAATTGATTGACATTTCAACGATGCACCTCTGGAGCAGCGACTTGAACAGCTGAGTGCCACCGTGTGCGCGCAGCAGAGTTCAGTCCTTCAGCGGGAGCACAAGCTCGTTCATACATCCATGGTTCTTATATCTATATCTAATTAATACCGCTATTTAAATGAAGTCATGAAAAGACCAACTGATCGCAGCGCACCTGGCATGACTGCAGTGACTGGAGTGAAGAGCGCTGTTGAGAATTGTGAACCTGATTAAATTAAATGATTAAATTCATGATTAGATGTTTTCTAATCTAATTCTTATGCATATTTCTATCAATAGTGCATGGCGTGCTTACGCGTTTTATGTAGGCCTATCAGCAGAAAAGCCTTTCTCAGAGAAAAAAAATGTTTAACCGACTACTATTTGTGTGCGTGTGTGTGTGTAGTTGGTGTGGCTAGTCAGAGAGCTGGTGAAGAGTGGAGTGATGGGAGCAGATGGTGTCTTAATGACCCTCATGAAACAGATAGCAGGTCAGTACACACACACACACACACACACACACACACACACACACACACACACACACACACACACACATTGTAGAACCTAACGTGTTGTTTACCTGTGTCGTTTACCTGTGCAGGTGGGGATCTGTCCAGTAAGAACCTGTGGTTGGCTGAGAGTGTTCTAGACGTCCTCCTTGATCAAAAGTAGGTGTCTCTCTTAATTAAGTTAACCTTGTTGGCATGAATGATGAAACACTATCGCCATAGCAACTCACAAATATAACAAAACAAACCCCACACTTCACTTCAGACTAACCCTAAACCTAGAGTAATAGACGTACCCTAACCCTTCTGCATGTGACATGGGTGTCACTGCACACAACCTAGTGAACCATGCTGTGGCGTAAGAGTGTGTTCAGTGCCGCCTGTTTGTCCTGCAGGGAGTGGGTAGTGAAGAGTGGGATGCTGGTTGCCATGGCAGTGTACACCTACCTGCGCCTGCTGGTGGACCACGGCACCACCCCCCTGCTCGTCCTCCGACAAAAAGAGGTCGACTTCTGCATCGCCATGCTGAGAGAAAGGGTGACATTACACACACACACACACATACACACACACACAGAATCTCAGAATAGTATATAGTGAGTCATTATTTCCTCTAGTTTATGGACTGTTATGTGATTGGCTGTAGTTTATGGACTGTGCTGTGATTGGACGAGACCTGGTGCGCTTGCTGCAGAACGTCGCCAGGATTCCGGAAATGGAACTTCTCTGGAAGGATCTACTGCACAACCCAGCAGCCCTCAGTCCTCAGTTTACTGGTAACGCCTCAGTTTACTGGTAACACATGCAACATATGTAACACTATCTACACATATAACACTTCCTACACCCGTAACACCTGTTGCATGCTCTACACATGTAACACTCTACACATGTAACACTCTATACATGTAACACACTACAGATGTAACACGCACTCTACACATGTAACACCTGTTTCATGCTCTACACATGTAACGCTCTCTCTACACATGTAACACTCTACACATGTAACACTCTCTACACATGCAACACACTTCCTACACCTGTAACACCTGTTGCATGCTCTACACATGTAACACTCTATACATGTAACACTCTATACATGTAACACACTACACTTGTAACACTCTACACATGTTTCGTGACAGATACTTTACACCTGTTACACTCTCTACACATGTAACTCTACCTCTATACATTTAACACTCTCTACACATGTAACGCTCTCTCTACACATGCAACACACTCTCTACACCTGTAACACTATACACCTGTAACACTATACATCTGTAACACCATTAACACTATTCCTGCAACTGTGTGCATCCAGGTCTGCTCCAACTCCTTACTGCTAGGACGTCCCGCAAGTTCTTAGCCTGCCGTCTGACACCTGACATGGAGACCAAACTACTGTTCATGACCTCCAGGGTAACGCACGCACGCACGCACGCACGCACGCACGCACACACACACACACACACACACACACACACACACACACACACACACACACACACACACACACACACACACACACACACACACACACACACACACACACACACACACACACACACACACATTAGTAACTGTCTCTTTGTGTGTGTAGGTAAGGTTCGGACAGCAGAAGCGTTACCAGGAGTGGTTCCAGAGACAGTATTTGTCCACTGCTGAAAGCCAGTCTCTACGCTGCGATCTGATTCGCTACATCTGTGGTGTGGTCCATCCCTCCAATGAGGTTCTGAGCTCTGACATCCTCCCCCGCTGGGCCATCATTGGCTGGCTGCTTACCACCTGCACGGTATAACCAGATCAGAACAGTACATCCTTTAATATAAATATCATGGATGATATTTATAAATATGAATATCCTTCATAAATAATATCAGTCATCAATACTACTATCATTCATTAATAATTATAATTTATTATATTATATTACTTATTATTCATGAGTGTGAGTCTGTCTCTCCAGTCCAACGTCGCCGCTTCCAACGCCAAACTGGCTCTCTTCTACGATTGGCTCTTCTTCAGTCCTGAGAAGGACAGCATCATGAACATAGGTAAACCCACACACACACACACACACAAACACAATTAACATCATTAAAGTGACAATGTGTAAGATTTAGTTCCTCCAGAGGGCCTGCTTGCCCTGTGTACAAGAATATAAAATGACACTTGTGTACCCTCTCTGTCTCTCTCTCTCGCTCTCTCGCTGCCTCTCTCTCTCTCTCTCTGCCTCTGTCTCTCTCTCTCTCTCTCTCTGCCTCTGTCTCCCGCTCTCTCTGCCTCTGTCTCTCCCTGCCTCTGTCTCTCGCTCTCTCTCTGCCTCTTGCTCTCTCTCTCTCTCTCTCTCTCTCACACTCTCACTCTCTCACTCTGACTCTCTCTCTCTCTGACTGTGTGTCTCGCCCAGAGCCTGCTATCCTGGTGATGCATCACTCTATGAAGCCTCATCCAGCGATCACTGCAACTCTGCTGGACTTCATGTGCAGGGTAACACACACATATGCACACACATACACCCACACCAACACACACATCCAAACACACACCCAAACACACGCGGATGTAAACAAGTTCCCATAATGGCTGACTTGACTGTTGCTTTGAGGTTGTAGTAAATCGGCAATATTATGCAGCATGTCTTTGTGGTTTAGTCTGAGCTTATTACAGTACATTTCGACAGCTTGGCTCACTATGATCTCAAACAATGAACACATGAATTAAATTAACATATAACATTTAAACATGAGACTAACCTTAACTGCTTCTCTCTATCTCTCCTCAGATCATTCCTCATTTCTTTCCTCCTCTGGAGTCCCAGGTGCGTCAGGGTGTCTTCAACTCCCTAACCTTCATCATGGAGAAGAGAGTCCTGGCGTAAGATCTCTCTCTCTCTATTTATACCCTGTTCCCTTACCCTGTACCCTAACCCTGTAACCTGTACCCTAACCCTGTAACCTGTACCCTAACCCTGTAACCTGTACCCTAACCCTGTAATGTAACCCTGTAACCCCTAACCCTGTACCCTAACCCTGTAACCTGCACCCTGTAACCTGTACCCTAACCCTGTAGCAGGGTTGACAACTACCTGCCTGCCAGCGATATTATTTGGCTGTTTTTATTTATTTATTTGTTTTAACTTGTAGTCCGAAAATGATGATTTTACCCCGACTTGAAAAATAAGTGATATATGTTCTTGCTGCGCCTTAAAGGAGAAAGGGTTACTAAACCGGTATTGTTTGTCTTGTTGTCTTGTAGCGGCACCCATGACAGACGTTCAATAACAATGAAGTGAGGCTCTCCCTCTCCAGCTCTCCCTTGATCAGCACTGTTCAGCATGTCTACATTCAAACCCTTTGCATCCCAGCCATTAGTATTTGTTCCTATGTTTCCTATGTTCTCTCTCTTTGTCTCTGTCTATGTCTCTCTATCTCTCTCTCCAGTCACCTGGCTCCATTGTTTGATAATCCCAAACTGGACCGAGAGCTGCGCTCCATGCTGAGAGAACGCTTTCCTGAGTTCTGCACTTCTCCCTCCCCCCCCCACCGAGGGTAACACACACACACCTCCCCCCGTCCCCCCCCACCGAGGGTAACACACACACACACCTCTCCCTACCACCCCCCCAAGCGTAACACACACACACACCTCTCCCTACCACCCCCCAAGCGTAACACACACGCACACCTCTCCCTCCCACCCACCAAGGGTAACACCCCCCCCCCCCCCCCCCCGAAGGGTAACACACACACACCTCATAGGGGGTGTTTTAAGGGTATTGGGGTTTAAGGGGGTATTGGGGTTAAGGGGGTGTTTAATGGGGTGTCTTATGTTTACAGTGAAAATGGAGGAGTCTGTTTCGCTGGAGATGGACAACCATGTTCTAGACAAGGAGGACGGTTGCTATGACACCACGGAAGCTGCCTTTAGCGATGATGAAGAGGAGGTCAACAACAAAGGTAAACATCTTCAAAAGTACCCAGTAGTAATGGTGTATGTATTTTAAAGCTTAGAACCAGATATATATATACAGTATATATATATAACATGGTATAGACAGTGAATAAGCTGCACAACCAATTATCTTCCAGGAAAAAAGCAGCGCGAGTTCCGCTTCCAGCCAATCAAAGAAGAGATTATTGAGGAGCCAGCTGACATCACTCCATTCCAGGACCAGTTGGAGGATGTGATGAAAGAGAAGGTTCTGCAGCTTCAGAAAGCAAGGTAGGCCTACCATGTATTGTTATATTACTTATTATATACAAGGTAGGCCTACCATCTAGTGTTATATTATTACATTACACTTACAATATAAAAACAAGGTAGGCTAGTCTTCATTTTATACACTTTCTACCTGGTTCATGTAACCATTCAATATGTTAATCAAATCTGATATCTCTCTCATTGCCATTCCCCTCCTCTCCTCTCATCCTCCTATCTCCTCTCCACCTCTCCTCTTCTCTTCTCCACTTCTCTCCTCTCCTCTACTTTTTTCTCCTCTTTCCTCTCGCTTCCTCTCCCCTCCCTTCTCATCTCTCTCCCCTTCCCCCCCCCTCTCCTCTCTCCTCCTCACCCCTCCCCTCTCCTCCCCTCCTAGTGATGCAGAGAACCAATGTGAGGTTATGCAGGAGATCGTTGACCTCATTCTAGAGGTAGGCAGAGTACACACTCACAATTATTTATCTAATAAGCTCTTATAACACCATGAAAATAAACCTTTTCACTCCTTTTAGTCATTATCATATATTTATGTCTTGTAGGATGACTTTGACCCAGAGCAGATGTCGACTCTGGCTTCCTGTCTGGCTGAACTGTTTAAAGGTCACTTCAGAGGAGATGTCCTGCCAGACGACATCACTGAGGAGTATGTAACTTATACTGCCTGTTTACACTGCCTGATTTCCCCGTTTACACTGCCTGTTTTCCCCGTTTACACTGCCTGTTTACACTGTGGCTGTGTTCGGAACCGCATGCTAACGTACTTCCTACTACATACTTAATGAGTATTAATTGCATACTGCCTACTAAATGAATAATTAAGTATGCCATTACCAGCAGACCGTTTGTTGTAATTTGACTGTTGGGTGAACGCTCGTACGAGTGATTGAAGAACAAATCTGTGCGTACAAGAGGCCCTAATTGTCTTAGAATAAACAATTGCATTTTGTTGGAGTAAAGTGGGTTTGTGTGTGTGTTCCCAGGTCTCTAGAGGAGTCTGTGTGTAAGCCTGTGTGTCTGGTGTTCAGGAACCTGTGCACCATGCAGGAGGACAACAGCGGCTTCTCTGTCCTGTTGGACATGCTGGCGGAACTGTACCAGAAACAACCCAAGATAGGCTATCACCTTCTGTATTACCTCAAGGCTAGGTACTTCTACCATACTGCTATCATGCTAATGCTACCATACTACTACTACTACTACTACTATCATACTACTGCTCTCACCTTCTGTACTACCTCAAGGCTAGGTATGTCTACCTGCTGCTACCATATTACTGCTATCATACTACTGCTACCCTACTACTGCTATCATATTACTGCTACCATACTACTGCTACCATACTACTGCTACCATACTGCTACCATAATGCTACCATACTACTGCTACCATTCTACTCCTACCATACTACTGCTACCATAATGCTACCATACTACTGCTACCATACTACTGCTACCATACTGCTATCATACTACTGCTACCATACTACTGCTACCATACTGCTATCATACTACTGCTACCCTACTACTGCTATCATATTACTGCTACCATACTACTGCTACCATACTACTACTATCATACTACTGCTCTCACCTTCTGTACTACCTCAAGGCTAGGTACGTCTACCATACTGCTATCATGTTAGTGCTACCATACTACTGCTGCCATACTACTGCTACCATACTACTCCTACCATACTACTCCTATCATACTACTGCTACCCTACTGCTATCATACTACTGCTACCATACTACTGCTACCATACTACTGCTACCATACTACTGCTACCATACTACTCCTACCATACTACTGCTACCATACTACTGCTATCATACTACTGCTACCCTACTGCTATCATACTACTGCTACCATACTGCTATCATGCTACTCCTACCATACTACTGCTACCATACTACTGCTATCATACTACTGCTACCCTACTGCTATCATACTACTGCTACCATACTGCTATCATGCTACTCCTACCATACTACTGCTATCATACTACTGCTATCATATTTTTACTATATATATTGTATATACAATGTGTTTAAACGGAGCGTATATTTTGTGTATTGTAGTAAAGCAGCGATGGGGAAGATGAGTCTGTACGAGTCGTTTGCTCAGGCGACGGCGCTGGGTGACCTGCACACCTGCCTCATGATGGATATGAAGGCCTGCCAGGAGGACGATGTGAGGCTGCTCTGTTACCTCACGCCCTCCATATACTCTCAGGTAATATACTTTATACCTGTTACCTCACCTCTCTCTCGCTCTCTCTCTCGCTCTCTCTCTCGCTCTCTCTCTCTCTCTCTGAATGAATAAATAAATAAAACATTTGTGTGTCTTTGTGTGTGTAGTTTCCAGACGAGACGTTGCGTAGTGGAGAGTTGCTTAACATGATCGTCGCTGTTATCGACTCAACACAGGTAACTATCACTACCATCACTAGCATCTAACTATCACTAGATGTCTCTCTCTGTTAACTCCGTCTCTTACTCTCTGTTAACTCTGTCTCTCTGTTAACTCTCTCTGTTAACTCTCTGTCTCTCCCCTCAGATCATTCCTCATTTCTTTCCTCCACTGGAGTCCCAGGTGTGTGTTAACTCTGTCTCTCTCTCTGTGTTAACTCCATGTCTCTCTCCGTCTCTAGCTCCAGGAGTTAATGTGTCATGTTATGATGGGGAATCTTGTCATGTTCAGGAAGGACTCCGTACTCAACATCCTAAGTGAGTCAGACACACTGTGTGTGTGTGTGTGTGTGTGTGTGTGTGTGTGTGTGTGTGTGTGTGTGTGTGTGTGTGTGTGTGTGTGTGTGTGTGTGTGTGTGTGTGTGTGTGTGTGTGTGTGTGTGTGTGTGTGTGGCGTCCAACTTAATTTCTAATTCACTGCATTCACCCTGCACCTCTGCTGGATGCATAGAGGGGAGACGTGTTGACTATGTCCTTGTGTCTTGTAGTTCAGTCTCTGGACTGGGAGACGTTTGAACAGTACAGCACCTGGCAGCTGTTCCTGGCTCACAGCATCGCCATGGAAACCATCATCCCTATCCTGCACCATCTGAAATATAAAGGTAACGCGCACACCTTGTATTAATGTGTGTCCGAACCATAAACAATATACCAATACCGTAAACAATATGGACGTTTATAGTAATACTAGACTTAACAATATTGTGTGTGTGTGTGTGTGTGTGTGTGTGTGTGCGTGCGCGCGCAGAACACCCAGAGGCTCTATCCTGTCTGCTGCTGCAACTGAGGAGAGAAAAGTAAGTTACTGAGTCACACACACACACTACTGTGCTGTGTGTTAATGGTGGTGTGTGTGACTGTGTCACACACACACTACTCTGTGCTGTGTGTTAATGGTGTGTGTGTGTGTGTGTGTGTGTGTGTGTGTGTGTGTGTGTGTCAGGCCCAGTGAGGACATGGTGAAGATGGTCCTGAGTCGACCTTGTCACCATGACGACCAGTTCACCACCAGCATACTGAGACACTGGGCATCGAAGCATGACGACACGCTGGCCGAGCACATCAAAACCCAGCTCATCAAGAACAACAACCAGCCACGCAAACGCCAGAGGTACACCTGTCTCTCTCTACCTGTCTGTACCTACCTGTCTCTCTCTCTCCCTGTCTGTACCTACCTGTCTCTCTCTACCTGTCTGTACCTACCTGTCTCTCTCTGCCTGTCTGTACCTACCTGTCTCTCTCTACCTGTCTGTACCTACCTGTCTCTCTCTCTCCCTGTCTGTACCTACCTGTCTCTCTCTACCTGTCTGTACCTACCTGTCTCTCTCTGCCTGTCTGTACCTACCTGTCTCTCTCTATCTGTCTGTACCTACCTGTCTCTCTCTATCTGTCTGTACCTACCTGTCTGTACCGACCTGTCTCTCTATCTGTCTGTACCTACCTGTCTATACCCACCTGTCTCTCTCTACCTGTCTCTCTCTACCTGTCTGTACCTACCTGTCTCTCTCTACCTCTCTGTACCTACTTCTCTCTCTCTCTACCTCTCTGTACTTACTTCTCTCTCTCTACACCTGTCTGTACCTACCTATCTGTCTACTACCTACCTGTCTGTACCTGTCTCTACCAGTCTGTATCGGTCTGTATCTACCTGTCTCACTCTACCTGTCTGTCTGTCTACTACCTACCTACCTCCTTCTACTACCTACCTACCTGTCTCTCTCTCTCTACCTGTCTCTGTCTCTCTTTTTGTCTATCTTTCTGTCTCTCTCTCTCTGTCTCTCTGTGTAGTTTACGTAGCTCCATATATAATGAGTGTTTATGTGTGTGTGTGTGTGTGTGTGTGTGTGTGTGTGTGTGTGTGTGTGTAGTTTGCGTAGCTCCAGCAGTAAGCTAGCTCAGCTGACCCTGGAACAGATCCTGGAACATCTGGACAACCTGAGACTGAGCCTGACGCACACCAAGAACAGCTGTTAGTACTACACTGTGTGTGTCTGTGTCTGTGTCTGTGTCTGTGTCCGTCTGTGTGTGTGTCTGTGTGTGTGTGTCTGTGTTGGTAGTATAATAATATATTATATTATTTCCAGTCTTCAGTCAGACTCCCATCCTCCAAGCTCTGCAACACGTCCAGGCCAGCTGTGATGAAGCCCACAAGATGAGGTAACACACTAACCCTACTATACTACTACATAACCATACTATATTATACACTAACCCTACTATACTACTACATAACCCTACTATACTACTACATAACCCTACTATATTATACACTAACCCTACTATACTACTACATAACCCTACTATACTACTACATAACCCTACTATATTATACACTAACCCTACTATACTACTACATAACCCTACTATATTATACACTAACCCTACTATACTACTGCATAACCCTACTATATTATACACTAACCCTACTATACTACTACATAACCCTACTATATTATACACTAACCCCACTATACTATACACTGACCCTACTATATTATACACTAACCCTACTATACTACTACATAACCCTACTATATTATACACTAACCCCACTATACTATACACTGACCCTACTATATTATACACTAACCCTACTATACTACTACATAACCCTACTATATTATACACTAACCCTACTATACTACTACATAACCCTACTATACTACTACATAACCCTACTATATTATACACTAACCCTACTATACTACTGCATAACCCTACTATATTATACACTAACCCTACTATACTACTACATAACCCTACTATATTATACACTAACCCTACTATACTACTACATAACCCTACTATACTACTACATAACCCTACTATATTATACACTAACCCTACTATACTACTACATAACCCTACTATATTATACACTAACCCTACTATACTACTGCATAACCCTACTATATTATACACTAACCCTACTATACTACTACATAACCCTACTATATTATACACTAACCCCACTATACTATACACTGACCCTACTATATTATACACTAACCCTACTATACTACTACATAACCCTACTATATTATACACTAACCCTACTATACTACTATATACCCTACTATATTATACACTAACCCTACTATACTACTATATACCCTACTACTATATAACCTTATTTACTATACACTAACCCTACAATCCTACACACTAACCCTACTATACTATATACTAACCCTACTGTACCGTACACTAACCTACTATACTACTTTGTAGCCTTACTATATTATACACTAACCCTTCCATACTACTGTATAACCCTAATTTACTATACTATCCACTAACCCTGCTATACTCTCTCTCTCTGTCTCTCGCCCCAGATATAGTGATCTGTTTGCTCTAGCCGAGGAGTATGAGGACTTCCAGTCCAAACCTCTGAAGTCTCGTCGCAAGGCGGCGCCCGCCTCGTCTCCTCGCTCCCGCAAAGGAGCTGCACCTCCTGCTACCGAGGAGGAGAGTGTGTCTAGCAGTGCCTCGGTACACACACACACACACACACACACACACACACACACACACACACACACACACACACACACACACACACACACACACACACACACACACACACACTGCGATCAGTATGATTGCCCTCTTGGTCCTTTTTGGGGATCTTCATATACATACATATATGTATTTGTATTTGTATATATATATATGTATGTATGTATATGTATTTGTATATGTATATATATGTGTGTATATGTATATTTTTGTATATGTATTTGTGTATATATATATAATGTCATGTGTTTATAGGAGGAAGAGGACTCGAAGCCGAAGGCCCCCAAGAGGAAGAGGAAAGGCTCGTCAGCTGTGGGCTCCGACAGCGACTGAACCAATCACACGACGGCACCATGGCAACCAGTCCGCCACACTACTCCATAGACACGCCGTGTGTCAGGTTGGCTGTGCTGTGTGTCAGGTTGGGGGCGTGGCTATTGAAGCTGCGTGTCCATTGGTCGTCCAGGGGATCAGCGAGGTCAGACATTGTGATAATGAACTTGTTTCCATTGTGACGCCCCTGCGACCAAACCCCGGAGGATTTTATTTGTTTTACCAGCTGGTCTCTCCTCATTGGACGATATCAACTCCTCTCTCCTAATTGTACCATATCAACTCCTCTCTCCCCATTGGACGATATCAAGGCCACGTACACTGGGATTGGATGATTTTAAAGGCCTTGACTGGATGACGGAAAAAATACTTTTTCACTTCTTTCTTTCTACTGACCTATTTTCATAACACACAGCTGTGTCCGAATCAATAAAAAAGCTGAAAACTGAACGCTTCGTTAATCAGACCAATCACATGTAAACGGTTTTAACCAATCAGACAGCTCACAACCTCCTTCCTGGTTTCTGTGAAACATGGAGACGGTCTGTCATGGAAGGCTGTCTCAATGCTAAGACTCGTCATCATCTAGAATGTCCCAATGTAAAGACTCGTCATCATCTAGATTGTCCCAATGTAAACTCTTCCTCATCTAGACAGTCCCAATGTAAAGACTCTTCATCTAAACTGTCCCAATGTAAAGACTCTAAATCATCTAGACTGTCCCAATGTAAAGACTCTTCATCATCTAGACTGTCCCAATGTAAAGACTCTTCATCATCTAGACTGTCCCAATGTAAAGACTCTTCATCATCTAGAATGTCCCAATGTAAAGACTCTTCATCTAGACTGTCCCAATGTAAAGACTCATCTGCCCCAACGTAAAGACTTCATCTGACTCTTCATCCAGATACTATATTTACACAGTAGTAGCGCTAACATCATTTTTGAGGATGACTTGATTTTGGTTAGATTTTCATTTTGTCATTTGAGGGAGTCCTTTACTTTATTGTATTATGTATATACTGTATAGTCTTGTTACCTGCTAGTATGTTATGAGTGAACAGGTTATTTTTAGCTGATTGTTACCTGCTAGTATGTTATGAGTTGAAGGGTTTAGACATGGCAGAGGTGTCTGCACCTCTCACCACTACAGCAGGTAATCAACCACTATATAGTGTGCCATTATTGAAACATCTGCAGCTTGTGTAAAGTTTTTACAGTCCAATTCCTAGGAAGAGCGCCTTATAAGTTCAGCTCGCAGGGTGGAGACCACCAGGCCCAGCAGGCGGAGGGTCTACCAGGGGGGGGTTATTTTTTATTTCACGGCACAGAGATCCGGGGCTATTCCTAAAAGATCCGGGGCTATAGCCCCGAATGCCCAGGTCTAACAACGTCCATGCTCATGACCACAAGGTGAGAAGTGGTGCTGAGCCAAGAGGAACATTGTTGAAGCATTCATCTCATTCTGATTCATCACTCACCGCATGGAGGTGGACCTCAGGACTGTGTCCTCCTTCAGTCAAGCTCAGGTCTCTCTCTCTTTATCTCCCTCTGTCTCCCTCTGCGTGTCTCGGTGGGGTGTGTGGTAAGTGTCCTAGACCTGGCTGAGCAGCAGGGGGTCAAGAGGGTCAAGATCCACAATAAACATTTTGATAAAAATACAGAATACATCTAATATACGCATGCCTTGTCTTGTATTATATTTCATGAGAATGTATTGATTGAGAAAGGTTTTTGATATTGTTAACGTTATTAACATTATTAACGTTACCGTTATTAACGTTGTTACGTTATTTATGTAATTTACGTAAATTACGTAAATTGTGTAAATAACTTACGTAATTTGCGTAAGTTACGTTATTTACGTAACTTACGCAAATTACGTAACTTACGCAAATTGCGTAACTTACGCAAATTACGTAACTTACGCAATTTACGTAAATAACTTACGTAATTTGCGTAAGTTACGCAAATTACGTAACTTACGCAAATTACGTAAGTTATTTACGTAAATTACGTAACTTACGCAATTTACGTAAATAACTTACGTAAATAACGTAACTTAAAATTACGTAACTTACGCAATTTACGTAAATAACGTAACTTACGCAAATTACGTAAATAACTTACGCAATTTGCGTAAGTTACGTTATTTACGTAATTTACGTAAATAACTTACATAGCCTAATTTGCGTTATTTACGCAAATAACGTAAGTTATTTACACAATTTACGTAAATTACATAAATAATAACGGTAACAACGTTAATGTTTATAACGTTAACTATCAAAAACCTCTCAATCAATACATTCTCATGAAATATAAGGACCAGGGGGCCTGGGGTTACTAATCCGGCTCCGTCTACGATAGAAGTCCACTTCAGATGAGCTGATCTTCTGCTGTCATGGTCCTACTGACTGGAGGAGACACTTCTGGCCTACTCATCAAATCCTGACCCGTTTAGATGGAAAATGACGTTTTTGTCCAAAGGACTGACGGAGGTTGGGAATGACAGCTGCTCTGAACCCGAGACGTGTGGAGGAAATAGGCTATAACTAACCTCTAGGTAGGATACATAACTTATATCTAGGTAGCCTATATAGTTATATAACCTCTAGGTAGACTATACAACTATCTAGGTAGCATATAACTATAGGCCTACATGTCAAGTATCGTTGACGTCACAGAAAGAAGCCGCGCCATTAAACGGTCCATTAACCACAAGGTTGGTTATTTATTTATAAAAACACGTAAAACATAAAACTCGTTAAAAAGACAGGACTCAGCGGTGAGCGGTCAGCGGTGCTGGACTCTCATGCGCGCGGGGGTCAGCGCCCGCATCACCTGGACGCCGCGCGCCCTGGCGGCGGCTGCTGCTGCGGCGGCGCGTGCCGACATCCCGCGCGGCGGCGGCTGCTCCTCCGGTGCGGCGGCGGCGGAGGACGGCTGCTCCTCCGGTGCGGCCAGGACGGAGACCACCGGTCTGCGGTGGAAGATGGACTCCCGTCGGCGGGTGCACGGGCTCGCGGCGAGGACCGCGCGGAACCCGTACGGCGTGGTCACCTTGTCCACGTGCGGCAGGGACATCGCCGCGCGCGTCGACAGGTCGGTGTCCGCATCCGCCGCCGCCGCCACTTCGCCGCTCAGACGGCGCCGGATCCTGGCGCCGAGACCCGACGTCGGCGGACGGAGGAAACGGGACGTCGCCGGCGTCCCGGGCCGCTGCCGCCGCTGGGGGTCGGGGCTGAGGTCCGGGGAGCTGGCGGTGGACGGGTCCGACAGCAGGCGGCCGCGGTCCGCGGAGGAGGCGCGGCGGCGCGGCGAGCAGAGGAGGAGGAGCGGCGACGACGCGCGGCACGCGGGCGACGGGACGAGGAAGCGCGGGATCTTCTCTGGCGTGAGGACCATGGACCTCAGGGACAAGCCGGCTTTGGAGACGTTCATGGTTCCTCAAGTAGACCCAGGAAACCGTATCTTGTATCTTCTTTTATATTATGTTCTTTTCGGCTATCTTCGGGCCAGATGACGTGGTCCAGGAGTGAGGTGAACGGAGACCATTTCGTTGGGTTTTATAAGGTCCATTAACAGCTGAACTCAATCACCACACAATGGGACTGATTGGGGAAATTAGGCACAGCTTTTTTGTGTTTATTTTATTTTATTTATTTATTTATTATTTTTTTTACAAGTTTATGTATAATCTTAATGTCAACATCTTGTCAACATCAACCTATTTTACATCAACATCAACCTAGAGCTAGAACATATTTTAGATGACATTTAAAGACTGTTTTAACATAGACCCATTAATCAGTTATCAAAGATGCTTTTCTATGGAGCATTAAGTGAATCTAGTGATCTATTTCTTTATATAATTCGTAGTAAAATACCGTATTGGTCCTGATTATAAGACGACCCCCCCCCCCCCCCCCCCCTTTTTTAATAAAGAAAATCATTTTATTTGAAAATAATGATGATAATAAAAACACATTGAATAAAACCAGGCAGACTGTTGGTTTTTGTTGTTGTTGTTTTTTTACATCTTTTAAATAAAATAATGTTTTCATTATATTTTAGATGAAATTATCACATTTAAATAAGATTAAATGTAATCAGATTTAAAAGCATGTTATGAACCAGTTTCGCCTCGTCACTGTATTAAAGATGACTTGTGGCCAATTTGTTTTAGTTCGTTAAGCTAAGTTGAAGTTTATTTCATAAAGCTGTATTTTACAAGTAATATATCAGAATGACTACAATGTGAATGAACTTATTGTGGATAGAGAAACCAACAAAACATGGAAACTCATTTGAAATGCAGAACTAAAAATAACACATTGACTTGCCATGGTTTAGTAGTAGTTACTAGTAGTTCGTAGTAGTTAGTATTAGTTAGTATTAGTTAGTAGTAGTTAGTATTAGTTAGTAGTTAGGAACAGAGTACGCAGCGGAACGGGTTATGGTGAGTTGTTTCCAGGGGAACGGAGTCGCCCTCCACACCCGGAAATGTAGTTTTGTAGTTTAAACCCTCAAGCGGAAGTCAATGGCGGGTAAGATTCGCGCTTCTGGATGTGTTTTCTCTCAACGTTATTTGTGTTAGTGAGTTGCTGGTTGCAGTACTTTATCGTGAAGCAGACGTTATTCTTGTAGCTGTGCCATATGTGCGAAGCGCTACTAGCTGTAATGTGATACGAGTAGGAAACTAGACCGACGTTATAGACCCCAACCCTGGACTGCTATACACTAACCCTAGACTGCTATACACTAACCCTAGACCCTAACCCTGGACTGCTATACACTAACCCTAGACCCTAACCCTGGACTGCTATACACTAACCCTAGACTGCTATACACTAACCCTAGACCCTAACCCTGGACTGCTATACACTAACCCTAGACCCTAACCCTGGACTGCTATACACTAACCCTAGACTGCTATACACTAACCCTAGACCCTAACCCTGGACTGCTATACACTAACCCTAGACCCTAACCCTGGACTGCTATACACTAACCCTAGACTGCGATACACCCTAGACCCTAACCCTAGACTGCTATACACTAACCCTAGACCCTAACCCTGGACTGCTATACACTAACCCTAGACTGCTATACACTAACCCTAGACTGCTATACACTAACCCTAGAGTGCAGGCACTAACCCTAGACCCTAACCCTACTTATCCAAGATCCTCCTGGTACTCCTTATATCTCCTTTTATATCTCTATACGTCCTCCTGGTACTCCTTATATCTCCTTTTATATCTCTATACGTCCTCCTGGTACTCCTTATATCTCCTTTTATATCTCTATACGTCCTCCTGGTACTCCTTATATCTCCTTTTATATATATCTCTATACGTCCTCCTGGTACTCCTTATATCTCCTTTTATATCTCTATACGTCCTCCTGGTACTCTTTATATCTCCTTTTATCTCTATACGGTCCTCCTGGTACTCCTTATATCTCCTTTTATATCTCTATACGTCCTCCTGGTACTCCTTATATCTCCTTTTATATCTCTATACGACCTCCTGGTACTCCTTATATCTCCTTTTATTGGCAACATGCATCCTTCTTTGTTATTGTGTGTTATAATTTAACTATGGTTAAATTATCGTATCAATAAACCGTCACGTTTGATACGATGGTTCTTGTGTCTCATTACCATCGCCATCTTCCTTCTGTTCAGAGTACGATGAATCCTGTACGCAAACACATCAAACTCGGCCCCCATAATGCACTGCAGCAGTCTCCAGACCCTTCCCACAATGCACTGCAGCAGTCTCCAGACCCCACAGAGGAAGAGGAAGAGTCTCTGTTGGTGGAGGAAGATACGACAGATTCCAGCCTGGTCATCACCATGGGTCAGATATCACATTATGACATTATCATATTATCACATTATCACATTATGATAGGGTCATATTGTGTCTGTAATATCTGATACTTATCGTTGATGCTACAACGATTTGAAGACATACTCTATATATAGATAGATAGATAGATAGATAGATAGATAGATAGATAGATAGATAGATAGATAGAGATATAATACATATCTTAACGATGTGAAAGGGTTTTAGCTTGTGTTATCCCTATACGTTTATAAGCATGAATAAAGGTTTCTTAAAATCTCTTAAAATGTCTCTCAGAAGACGGCCAGGGCAAGGTTGGGGGGCGGACTCGGTGGCGAAAGAGGAAGCTGACGGACATGACGGGGCTGTCTGACAGTGAGGAGGAGGTGGAGCCGAGGCTGGAGATTGACAGGCTGCTGGACCAATCGCTGGAGACCAAGTCTAGACAGCACAAGCTGACTGCGGTCAATGTGAAGAACATCCTCCATGTGAGTCCTACATCACACCTACCTCACACATACATCACACCTACATCACACCTACATCACAACTACATCACACCTACATCACATCTACATCACACCTACATCACACATACATCACATCTACATCACACCTACATCACAACTGCATCACACCTGCATCACATCTACATCACAACTGCATCACAACTGCATCACATCTAAATCACAACTGCATCACAACTGCATCACATCTACGTCACAACTGCATCACAACTGCATCACATCTACGTCACACCTACATCACAACTGCATCACAACTGCATCACATCTACATCACACCTGCATCACAACTGCATCACAACTGCATCACATCTACATCACACCTACATCAAACCTACATAAAACCTACATCACATTTAGTCATCTACACAAGCATGTTTGACCAACAGGAAGTGATCACTAACGAGTGTATTTGACCAACAGGAAGTGATCACTAACGAGTGTGTTTGAACAACA
This sequence comes from Merluccius polli, assembly GCA_030340625.1. Taxonomy (NCBI): domain Eukaryota; kingdom Metazoa; phylum Chordata; class Actinopteri; order Gadiformes; family Merlucciidae; genus Merluccius; species Merluccius polli. The sequence goes on along the minus strand of JAOPHQ010000094.1, from coordinate 25,751 downwards.
GTAAGTGATCACTAACGAGTGTATTTGAACAACAGGAAGTGATCACTAATGAGTGTGTTTGACCAACAGGAAGTGATCACTAACGAGTGTGTTTGACCCACAGTAAGTTGTCACTAACAAGTGTGTTTGACCAACAGGAAGTGATCACTAACGAGCATGTGGTGGCCATGATGAAGGCAGCTCTCAACGAGACGGAGGCTGTTCCACCCTTTGTGAGTGTCACACACACACACAACCACACACACATCCACACACACACACACACAAACACGCTCTGACCTTGTGTGTGCCTCCAGGAGCCCAAGATGACGCGGTCCAAGCTGAAAGAGGTGGTGGAGAGAGGAGTGGTGAGAACCCTAATCCTATCTTAACCCTAACCTTACCTTAACCCTAACCCTTATCGTAACTCAACCCTATCGTAACTCAACCCTATCTTAACATAAACCTAAACCTTGTCTTAACATAACTCCATCTAAACATAACCCTATCTTAAACATAACCCTTATCTTAACTCAATAATAAATTACATAAACCTATCTTAACATAACCTCATCTTAATCCTATGTGTGGTTGTGTGTATGTGCTTGTGTGCATGCGTGTGTGTGTGTGTGTGTGTGTGTGTGTGTGTGTGTGTGTTAGGTGATTCCAGCGTGGAACATGTCCCCCATCAAGAAGGTCACAGAGGCCAAGGTGAGAGGTTAAATGTTAACATGTAACCATGTCAAGCACCAAACTTAGAATAGAAAGAGGAACAATGTTAAGTATGTTTATCTAGTCTAGATAAATATATTTGTAATATATGTTGTATATTAAATATATGTTTTTTATTAAAGACATATTTCATATATTTTGTATATTAAATATATATATATTAAATATATGTTGTATGTTAAATGAATAAATGTTGTATATAAAATATATATATTATATGTTGCATATTAAATACATATATTCAATATGTTGTATATTAAATATATATTGTACATGTTTTATATTAAATATACATTTAATATTTGTTGTATATTAAATACATGTATTTAATATATGTTGTATATTAAATTCATATATTTAATATTTGTTGTCTATTAAATACATATATTTGATGTTCTACATGTTTTATAGGCTCCCCAGTTCGTGGACATCCCCCTGGCTGAGGAAGACTCCTCTGATGAAGAGTATCGCCCTGACGACGATGAGGAAGATGAGACTGCTGAAGATGTACGTCCTGAACATAGATTATATATGTATAATATATTATATTTTCTATGCATGCTAAACCATAAACCATCCATTACCACCCATTATATTAAACACAGAACAACACCTAAAATGGACTCATCTGAAAGCCACTTCGCCTTATGTTGAAAAGTTCCATGATAGAGCTGGAAAGGAGCGTAGTGGCACAGCGCAACTACTCCATTGTGTGTGTGTGTGTGTGTGTGTGTATAAATATATATATATTCTGTGTGTTTAGACATTCCAGGAGAGTGACATGGAGAGCACAGCTTCGTCTCCCAGAGGAACCAGAATACAGGAGGTACACACCAAATACACACTATAATACACACTAAATATACACTATAATACACACCAAATACTATAATACACACTAAATACACACTATAATACACACCAAATACTATAATGCACACTAAATACACACTATAATACACACCAAATACTATAATACACACTATACTATAATACACACTAAATACACACTATAATACACACTAAATACTATACATCACACTACATACTATTATACACACTAAATACTATAATACACACTAAATACTATAAATCACACTACATACTACTATACACACTAAATACTATAATACACACTAAATACTATAATATACACTAAATACTATAAATCACACTACATACTATTATACACACTAAATACTGTAATACACACTAAATTTTAGGCAATTTTATGTAGTGTCTATAGTGTGTATATTATGTGTATACAGTGTGTATGTCGTGACTACATACACACTGTACACACTATTAGCACACACACACACACACACACACACACTCATGTGGTGTCTCAACTGTATTTCCCAGACTGCTCGGACCAAAAGGCAGAGGGCAAGATCTGTAACCATGGGACCACCCCCTCCTCCACAAGCCCCTCCCACTCGCCCTGTGACTGACAGCTCCTTCCTGGAGAAACTACATGCTGTGGAGGAAGAGCTGTCCTGCATGGAACCCTACCAGGTAGTCCTACTAACTACCTCACTAACTAACCCCACCAGGTAGTCCTACTAACTACCTCACTAACTAACCCTACCAGGTAGTCCTACTAACTACCTCACTAACTAACCCCACCAGGTAGTCCTACTAACTACCTCACTCACTAACCCCACCAGGTAGTCCTACTAACTACCTCACTAACTAACCCCACCAGGTAGTCCTACTAACTACCTCACTAACTAACCCCACCAGGTAGTCCTACTAACTACTTCACTAACTAACCCTACCAGGTAGGCCTACTAACTCTCTCTCGCTCTCTACCTGTCTCTCCCTCTGTCGCTGACTCTGTCTCTGTGTCTCTCTCCCAGCTGCTAGAAGACAACATGATGGCCTACCGCACGCGCTCCAAGCGTCCACTGAGGAACGTTCCTCTGGGTCGCCTAGAGGCGGAACTTCGGGCCCCTGACATCACACCTGACATGTATGACTCAGGCCCCGCCCCTGAGGACAGGGAATGGACTCATTGGCTAAGAGGCCTGATGAGCTCAGATGTAGAAAACGAAGGTGTGTGTATGTGTACTAGAGGTGTACTAATACAGGTGTAGTACTACACCTGTAGTAGTACACCTGTAGTACTACAGGTGTACTACTACAGGTGTGGTACTACAGGTGTACTACTACTGGTGAACTTTTACAAGTGTAAAAAGCTGGCCTTGTTAGCGCTATTATTAACTATAGCTGTAACTATATATTTAATACTACTAAAATGCTATATATATAATACTATATATATATATATACTCTGTGTCTCTCTCAGAGGAGTGTGATGACGAAGATGACCCAGAGTATAATTTCCTCGCTGACAACCATGAACCTGACCAGGAGGATTACCGTGACGACCGCGCTGTCCGCATCACTAGTCAGTCTCCTACAAATTATACACACACACACACACACACACACACACACACACACAGCCACACACACACACATCTCATTTTCTCTGTCTCTCTCTCTAGAGAAGGAGGTGACGGAGCTGATGGAGGAGCTATTTGAGACAGTGAGTTTCATCATTCACCTTTTATCATACTGTATATAGTGTGTGTGTGTGTGTGTGTGTGTGTGTGTGTGTGCGCGTGCATGCGTGTGTGTGTGTATATAATGTGTGTGTGTGTGTTTGTATATAATTTGTGGGGATGCAGGGAACTAAAGACACAATCACCATGCGTGTCTAGCGGTGTATACCTGCCGAAGAGACGGTCTGGCGGCAGCACTCCTCACTATAGAGCCATAGTTTGGTCAATATTTCTACACAATAGGCGAATTACAAAGTACCCTGCCCTAAACAGTAGCCTAACTAAAACGCAATTAACCCAGATACCAATAATAATAACATTAAAATTGCTGATTAGAAGTGTATCCCGCTACATCTACAACAGTAAAAAGCAGGTAAAAAACTGCCTGGCCAGCAGAGCTCTGGTGTGAATGTAACACACATACTGTATACAATACAGGTTAACATGGGCAAACTGACTTACTGACTTGAAATATCCACCGAATATCGAATAGTATTTTTGCTTGACATGCCCATCCCTACTATAATGTGGTAGTTGAGGACCTTGTATATATCATTTGTGTGTGTGTGTGTGTGTGTTAGTTAAAGGAGGACCTTGTCAGTCAGGACTGTGACGATGAAGGCCACGAGGAAGAGGAGGAGCAACAAGAACACACACCCTTGTAAGACACACACACACACACACACACACACACACACACACACACACACACACACACACACACACACACACTTCCTGTCCTGATCACATGTGTGTGTTTGACTAGGTTGGTTGAGTCCCAGGATCGGCCAATCACAGAGCTGCGTACAGTCCGTCAACAGCTGGAACTGATGAGGCGCCGCAGGCACACACACAATACACACACACGCAGTACACACGCACACAATACACACACACACGATACACACACCCACGCCTCAGAACCCCTCACTCTAACAATGGAGCCTTCGCAGAAAACACGACTACAACAACAGCTACAGCAGGTAACACAATAACAATAACATAATAAAGATCCCTGTCTGTAATAAAGTCATAAATAACGGTTAAATAGGTAAATTCACTGTAATAAAGTAATGACACAATAATATAATAAAACAAATACATTAATAAAGTAATGACATAATTTAATAATGAACTAAATACACTGTAATAATATTAATATATTATAGCATGTCCAGCTGCTGCTCCGGTTTCATTAATAATAATAATAATAATAATAATAATAATAATAATAATAATAATATATTGTTATTATTGTTAGCATGTCCAGCTGCTGCTCCAGGTTCACCTGCTGGCTAGTTTTGTTCCTCAACTCCAGAGTGAAGCTGTCATCACCAAGCACTTCCTGGTAACACACACACACACACACACACACACACACACACACACACACACACACACACACACACACACTGTCATCACCAAGCACTTCCTGGTAACACACACACACACACACACACACACAGAGTCATCACCAAGCACTTCCTGGTAACACACACACACACACACAGAGTCATCACCAAGCACTTCCTGGTAACACACACACTGTCATCACTAAGCACTTCTTGGTAACACACACACACACACACACACACATACATACACATTTACTCACTTTGTCTCTCTCTCTCCCCCCTCTCTCTCTCTCTCTCTCTCTCTCTCTCTCTCTCTCTCTCTCAGGTTGAGCTGGATGTCCTGGCCCAGAGAGGAGAGGTGATGAGAGGCTGTGGTTTGGGGGACAGTGTCTTCAGGGTGTCCAACTTGTGTGAGGCGCTGCAGATGCTGGAGGAGGAGCAGCGGACTCCTCTGGTCTATGAGCCCCGGATACGCCCACCCGACGCCCACGGACGCAGTAAGACCCTGACCCCTGACCCCTAACACTGACCCCTAACCTTGACCTCTAACCCTGACCTTAATTTCTAATCCTGACCTCTGACCCTGGGCCCTAACCTTGCCCTCTGAACCCTGACCCCTAACCTTTAATCCTGACCTCTGACCCATATCCCTGACCTTTAATCCTGACCTCTAACCCTGACCTCTAAACCTGACCCCTAACCATGACCTTTAACCCTGACCTCTACACCTGACCCCTAACCATGACCTTTAACCCTGACCTCTAACCCTGACCTCTAACCCTGGTTTATGTCTGCAGTGCGCTGCTACCCAGTGCTTCCGGCGCAGCTCGCCTGGTTGTTTGCTACGAGAGCCGTCTTCCTGTACCCAGAACTTCTGCCCTGCGCCAGCCTGGACCCGGCGCTCTACTGCCACCGCAAGGCAGCCAGCTTCACTGCTGCTGAGGACTGGTATTGACTCTCTCTTGCTCTGTGTTTAATGCATTATCACAACATAGACTCATTATCACAAGACTCATTATCTCAACATAGACTCATTATCCACAAGACTTTATCACAACATAGACTCATTATCCACAAGACTCATTATCTCAACATGGACTCTATCACAACATAGACTCATTGTCACAAGACTCATTATCTCAACATAGACTCATGTTCACAAGACTCATCACAACATAGACTCATTGTCACAACATAGACTCATTATCCACAAGACTCATTATCTCAACATGGACTCTATCACAACATAGACTCATTGTCACAAGACTCATTATCTCAACATAGACTCATGTTCACAAGACTCATCACAACATAGACTCATTGTCACAACATAGACTCATTATCATAACAGACTCATTCTCACAAGACTCATTATCTCAACATAGACTAATAGATTCATCACAAGAAGGTACTATTACTGTTTACAGGGAAACCAACTTGTTTCCAGACCTGAGACCTTTAGGCCTGGCTTAGCGCTGCCGTTTTGCGCTCTTGACATTAGCGATGTGCTAACTTGCTATTGCTATTGTTAACATTCTTAGCAGTTTGTGTGATTGGCTACCTGGCAGCACGTGACGCTATGTGTTCACATTGAAGTTGAAAATGTTTGTATACATGTAAGTATTTGTGTGTTGTATTTGTGTGTGTGTAGTCTAGTGGTGCTGGGTCTGAGGACCATGGAGGGGACTACAGACCCGGTCCAGCTGGTGTCTCGCTTCCTGGTGAGGAGGAGCAGCGCTCGGATACGACAACGAATCCATCAGTGTTGTAGACCTGCAGTAGTAAACAATATTATAAAGGTAATACACGCTCGTATCAAAAAACGTATATACATATTTGTGGTTTTGTGTAATATAGGGATGCACCGATACACTGCTCAAGTAGGCCTACTTGTTAAAATGCTCTGATACCCAAAGCCGATACCAACGTGACTGGGCCTGGGTACCGAACTTAGATAGAAGTTGCTTTGTGCAACGATTTCTCAAGCTACCGTCTCTGTGTATGTGTAGGTGTACCGGTACCAGCGGGTCGTGGGTTCGATGCCAGCAGCCTGCAGCAGCAGGGTGGAGCCAGCAGAGCAGCGCCCCCCGGTGGAGAGAGACGAGAGGCTGCAGCCCGCCTGGCTTTCTGTTAGTCGCACTTTATAACATTTACGTACTTTATAACATTTACGTACTTTATAACATCTACATAGGCTACATTAGAATATTTACATACTAGAACTCAGTAGAGTACAGAACTCAAATAATAAAGTTGATTATGTGTCTCTTTCAGAGAAGTCTACCGGTCATCTACTCCTCGCTCCAGACCGTAACACCCAGCTCCTCCTCGCTCCAGACCGTAACACCCAGCTCCTCCTCGCTCCAGACCGTAACACCCAGCTCCTCCTCGCTCCAGACCGTAACACCCAGCTCCTCCTCGCTCCAGACCTTAATACCCGCTGGTGTCAGGCGGTCGCGGCGTTGCCATAGAAACCTGCTGAGCAGGACCTACAGTTTCCCCGCGGGACGGGTCTACCCGCCTCTCCTCCCTCACAACCTGGCCTTCCAACACATGGGCTTTGTCCTCATACAAGCACCTGCTGCCGGCACTGCTACAAGTAGTCCATGTGGTAGTCCTACTGGTAGCCCATCTGGTAGCCCTAGTAGTAACCCTACTGGTAACCCTACTGGTTGTCCATCTGGTAGCCCTACTGGTAACCATAGTGGTAGCCCTACTGGTAGCCCATCTGGTAGCCCATCTGGTAGCCCTACTGGTAATCCTACTGGTAGCCCTACTGGTAACCCTACTGGTAATCCTACTTGTACCCCTACTGATAGCCCTACTGGTAACCCTACTGGTAGCCCATCTGGTAGCCCTACTGGTAGCCCTAGTGGTAGCCCATCTTGTAGTCTTACTGGTAGCTCATCTGGTAGCCCATCTGGTAGCCCAACTGGTAGCCCAAATGGTAGCCCTACTGGTAGCCCATCTGGTAGCCCAAATGGTAGCCCTACTGGTAGCCCATCTGGTAGCCCTACTGGTAGTCCTACTGGTAGCCCATGTGGTAGCCCTACTGGTAGCCCATCTGGTAGCCCTACTGGTAGCCCTACTGACCCTGCAGAGAGGAGGAGGAGGAGGCGTGGTTGCGACGTCCAGCATCGTCTCCCAGAGTGGGGGGAGGGGCAGGATGAAGGAGGAGCACTAAGCCAGACAGAAAGCCCCTCCGTCTGGGCCAACAATGTCAGCCTCACCCCCTCTGGAGACAAACTGGTGCTGTGGACACGGTGAGACCTCAGTGTGTGTGTGTGTGTTGGGGGGGGGGGGGTTGAAGGGTGTGTGTCATCATTGAATACTGGGTGTTATGATAACCCGGACCTTTCTTCCAGTGAGGTGGACCGCTCCATCCTGATGGCCTGTCAGCAGATGGGCGCCAAACACAAAACGTTCTGCCTCCTCGCCGACCAGCTGGGCAACAAAACATCCAATCAGGTTCGAGACTTTTACTATTATTCAGATTATAATCTATTACTTTTATTCAGATTATAATCTATCACTATTATTCAGATTTAGAATCTATTACCATTATTATTATTCAGATTAGAATCTATTAATATTACTATTGTACAGACTATAATCTATTATTATTATACAGATTAGAATATATTACTGTTATACAGGTTATAATCTATTAATATTACTATTGTTATTATTAGTGGTTGTTTACTCATGAAGCAGTACTCTGATATGTCTCCTCTCTTCTTGTCTCCTATCCTCTCTCCTTTCCTTTCTCCAGGTCTGTGATCGTTTCCAACAGTTGATGACACTCTTCCACTCCGCTAAGCAGAAATCCACTTCCTGCTCACCGGCCCATTGCCCAATCAGCAACCAGGAAGCAGCCCATCGCCCAATCAGCAGCCAGGAAGCAGCCCATCGCCCAATCAGCAGCCAGGAAGCAGCCCCTGACTGAATCCGTCACATCTTATTGCTTGGTCTTCAACTAATCTTCAGACATCTGTGGATGTCTTATGCAGTAATGCCAGTCTTTCAGTAAAACTATCGCTGTATGGTGTGCTGTACGTTATGCTACTGTGGTCTACTGGTTATACTGGGAGCTGCCCAGTACTACTGTAGTACTCAATGCCATCTTCCAGTTATGACTCCTCCAGCAGGAAGACACGTGTCACTTCCTGTTGGGCGCATCATGTGATCAACCACTTGAACTCTTTGTTGACATTATTTTATTTGTGTATTTATTTGCAATAAATGTAAAATATAATCTCAATAAATGTGTGTGTGTGTGTGTGTGTTAAAAAAGTCAATGTCAACTGTATGTATGTCTAGTGTGTATATATATATATATATATATATATATATATATATATATATATATATATATATATATATATATATATATATACAAATATAAATGTGTATGTATGTATGTATATAAAAGAAAATCTTCAATTTACATAGAATGTCTTTTTTTTGCTGAACATGACTGATAGGAGAAACTGCGAATTGTATGTATTATGTACATACACACAGAGAGAGAGAGAGAGAGAGAGAGAGAGAGAGAGAGAGAGAGAGAGAGAGAGAGAGAGAGAGAGAGAGAGAGAGAGAGAGAGAGAGAGAGAGAGAGAGAGAGAGAGAGAGAGAGAGAGAGAGAGAGAGAGAGAGAGAGAGAGAGAGAGAGAGAGAGAGAGAGAGAGACACCATTCTAGGGTTTGCGGTGGGGTGAGTGACAGGCCACCGGACCAATGGTGTCATTACATCGCATCAGCTGGCCGGCTCCACCAATGAGAGGCTCGCGTCGCGGCCGTGTGCGTTGACGTCCCGCCCCGCTCCTCGCCGGGGACCGCAGCCAGAGGAGCCGCCGTCCGTCCGCCGCGCCGTCCTCCTAGCCGCACCTGTACCGTATCCTTCAATGTGCGGACTCACCTGTCCTGCGCGTTAAGTTAGTCCATGATGAGGTGCGGCGGCGTGGCGCTGCTGCTGGCCGCCGTCGCCCTGACGACGCGGTGCGAGAGGCGGGACGTGCTCGAGCTCGGAGACGCGGACTTCGACTACCTGGCGGCGGAGCACGAGACCATGCTGGTGATGTTCTACGCTCCATGGTAACCGGCTCGCGCGCCCAGAGCCGGTTACCATGGAGCCGGTAACCGTTAGAGCAGGAGAACAGATGCTGTGTTACACGATATTATACCGTTTGTTTCATAGAGAGAACGCCGTATCGTGTGGATATTTAATAGTACGGTATTATACCGCTGTTTAATAGAAATATTGGGATATATTGTATTATGTTGTATAGTATGTCGCTAGCCCATTGTCCTGGGGTGCTTAATGGTGCTGCTGTTGAAATGGTTATGTTAAGGTCTAAACCATGAGAAAAGGCGTATTTAATGATAACAGCTTATTTAGCCTGCCGTCAGGATTAATATATCATATTGCTTACTATACTTTTATACTATTATCTACGAGTCTGTACCTTTTCTCTATAGCTACTGGTCTGTACCTTTGTCTATAGCTGAGTCTGTACCTTTCTCTATAGCTATGAGTCTGTACCTTTCTCTATAGCTGAGTCTGTACCTTTCTCTATGAGTCTGTACCTTTCTCTATAGCTACTGGTCTGTACCTTTCTCTATAGCTATGAGTCTGTACCTTTCTCTATAGCTATGAGTCTGTACCTTTCTCTATAGCTGAGTCTGTACCTTTCTCTATGAGTCTGTACCTTTCTCTATAGCTACTGGTCTGTACCTTTCTCTATAGCTATGAGTCTGTACCTTTCTCTATAGCTATGAGTCTGTACCTTTCTCTATAGCTACTGGTCTGTACCTTTCTCTATAGCTACGAGTCTGTACCTTTCTCTATAGCTATGAGTCTGTACCTTTCTCTATAGCTATGAGTCTGTACCTTTCTCTATAGCTACGAGTCTGTACCTTTTTCTATGAGTCTGTACCTTTCTCTATAGCTGAGTCTGTACCTTTCTCTATAGCTATGAGTCTGTACCTTTTTCTGAGTCTGTACCTTTCTCTATAAGTCTGTACCTTTCTCTATCTATGAGTCTGTACCTTTCTCTATAGCTATGAGTCTGTACCTTTCTCTATGAGTCTGTACCTTTCTCTATTGCTACGAGTCTGTACCTTTTTCTATGAGTCTGTACCTTTCTCTATAGCTGAGTATGTACCTTTCTCTATAGCTACTGGTCTGTACCTTTCTCTATAGCTACTGGTCGGTACCTTTCTCTATAGCTATGAGTCTGTACCTTTCTCTATAGCTATGAGTCTGTACCTTTTTCTGAGTCTGTACCTTTCTCTATGAGTCTGTACCTTTCTCTATGAGTCTGTACCTTTCTCTATAAGTCTGTACCTTTCTCTATGAGTCTGTACCTTTCTCTATAAGTCTGTACCTTTCTCTATAGCTATAAGTCTGTACCTTTCTCTATAGCTATAAGTCTGTACCTTTCTCTATAGCTATAAGTCTGTACCTTTCTCTATAGCTATGAGTCTGTACCTTTCTCTATAGCTGTGAGTCTGTACCTTTCTCTATAGCTATGAGTCTGTACCTTTCTCTATAGCTATGAGTCTGTACCTTTCTCTATAGCTATGAGTCTGTACCTTTCTCTATAGCTGTGAGTCTGTACCTTTCTCTATAGCTATAAGTCTGTACCTTTCTCTATAGCTATGAGTCTGTACCTTTCTCTATAGCTATGAGTCTGTACCTTTCTCTATAGCTATGAGTCTGTACCTTTCTCTATAGCTGAGTCTGTACCTTTCTCTATAGCTATAAGTCTGTACCTTTCTCTATAGCTATGAGTCTGTACCTTTCTCTATAGCTATGAGTCTGTACCTTTCTCTATGAGTCTGTACCTTTCTCTACGCCTATGAGTCTGTACCTTTCTCTATAGCTACTGGTCTGTACCTTTCTCTATAGCTATGAGTCTGTACCTTTCTCTATAGCTACTGGTCTGTACCTTTCTCTAGCTATGAGTCTGTACCTTTCTCTATAGCTATGAGTCTGTACCTTTCTCTATAGCTATGAGTCTGTACCTTTCTCTATAGCTATGAGTCTGTACCTTTCTCTATAGCTATGAGTCTGTACCTTTCTCTATAGCTGAGTCTGTACCTTTCTCTATAGCTGTGAGTCTGTACCTTTCTCTATAGCTACTAGTATGTACCTTTCTCTATAGCCATGAGTCTGTACCTTTCTCTATAGCTACTGGTCTGTACCTTTCTCTATAGCTACTGGTCTGTACATTTCTCTATAGCTACTGGTCTGTACCGTTCTCTATAGCTACTGGTCTGTACCTTTCTCTATAGCTATGAGTATGTACCTTTCTCTATAGCTGTGAGTCTGTACCTTTCTCTATAGCTATGAGTCTGTACCTTTCTCTATAGCTATGACTCGAGTCTGTACCTTTCTCTATAGCTATGAGTCTGTACCTTTCTCTATAGCTACGAGTATGTACCTTTCTCTATAGCTATGAGTCTGTACCTTTCTCTATAGCTAGGAGTCTGTACCTTTTTCTATAGCTACTAGTATGTACCTTTCTCTATAACTACTAGTATGTACATTTCTCTATAGCTATGAGTCTGTACCTTTCTCTATAGCTACTAGTATGTACCTTTCTCTATAGCTAGGAGTCTGTACCTTTCTCTTTAGCTAGAAGTCTGTACCTTTCTCTATAGCCAGGCTAATGTGAGTCTGTACCTTTCTCTATAGCCAGGCTAATGTGAGTCTGTACCTTTCTCTATAGCCAGGCTAAGGTGAGTCTGTACCTTTCTCTATAGCCAGGCTAATGTGAGTCTGTACCTTTCTCTATAACCCGGTTAAGAGTCTGTACTTCTCTCTTCTTAGGTGTGGTCACTGTAAGAAGTTGTCTCCAGACTTCGCCAAGGCAGCTTCATGGTTGAAGGGGTCCGTCCAGCTGGCTAAGGTTATACACCAACACCTCTAAGGCTGATTTTACAGTTCTGCGTACGCAGTGTGTTTGCAAACATCCACACCGGGACTCAGAGACGCGGTCTATCTGCATTTAAACTTCCACGTCACGTTAACGTGTACACAAGGGGGCAGTATAGTGCTTCCGACCCCAAATGTACTAGCCTGGGAACCAAACTCATGTTTTTTTACTTTTTTGCACATGTTATTATGCTACAGGTAGACTGTCCTGCTAACCCAGACACATGTTATTATGCTACAGGTAGACTGTACTGCTAACGCAGACACATGTTATTATGCTACAGGTAGACTGTACTGCTAACCCAGACACATGTTATTATGCTACAGGTAGACTGTACTGCTAACGCAGACACATGTTATTATGCTACAGGTAGACTGTCCTGCTAACCCAGACACATGTTATTATGCTACAGGTAGACTGTACTGCTAACGCAGACACATGCAGGGGTTTCGGGGCATCTGCGTACCCCCTGCTCAAGGTGTTCAGGAATGGTGTCGACTCCGGTACCTACGATGGCCCGCGGACCGCAGGTACGGCCCTCACAGCTTTCATGTTGTGAATATAGTGTAAATATTATTTAGTTATATTGGTATGTAGAGGGTATATTCAGCTATTCAAAGTGAAACTGTGGATACCTATTGTTATTGTAGCAGATAATATTTTTAATTGGTCATGCTTATAGCTCAGCCCCTGATTGCTCAAAAGTTTTTAAATTGGTCGACTACATGTTTTCCCAGTAAGCAGGTCTTCAAAAAGTTTGATACTACTTTACCCATAGCTCAGCCTGCTCTGTTTTTCTCTTGTGGGGTAATAACATGTTTGGAAGTGATTTCCTATATCATAATCTCATTGGGACTAATGCCTTTTTGTATATTGTCCCTGAATCAACAAACTTAACTGTGTAGAGGGCATGGTCCACTACATGAAGAAGCAGACAGGACCTGACTCTGTTCTTCTAAGAACTGAGGAAGACCTCCAAGCCTTCATCAACAACTATGATGCCAGCATCGTAGGTAGGATATGACTTTATTCTATTGTGTTCTATTCTTATTATTTCTTAACTGATGACTAATGGTTTTAATAATTCACGTATTTAGCAGCTATTTTGTTATGTTTGAACAAGGGCAACATATATCAAAATGTTCTACCTACTAATAATAATGGGTTGGTCATTTAATACACATGAATAGACTTGTTACAATGTTTTTTTTGTTTTCCTTTTCTGGCAATCCCAAATAGTGCGTGTGTATTTTTTCTTCACGTGCTCTTGAATAGCGCTAGTGCTGCTCTTGAATAGCGCTAGTGCTGCTCTTGAATAGCCCTAGTGCTGCTCTTGAATAGCCCTAGTGCTGCTCTTGAATAGCCCTAGTGCTGCTCTTGAATATCGCTAGTGCTGCTCTTGAATAGCGCTAGTTCTGCTCTTGAATAGCGCTAGTGCTGCTCTTGAATAGCGCTAGTGCTGCTCTTGAATAGCGCTGGTGCTGCTCTTGAATAGCCCTAGTGCTGCTCTTGAATAGCGCTAGTTCTGCTCTTGAATAGCGCTAGTGCTGCGGTGCAATTTCCTTGAAAATTTGCACAATGTAGCCTACAAACCACCTTTTTTGTTTTTATGATAATTGGAAGTCCCATACGTTGGAAGCTGTGTTCTAAAATGTTCTATTGTGTTCTAAAAGGTTCTATTGTGTTCCAAAGGGTTCTATTGTGTTCTACTGAAAGGTTCTACTATAGTCTAAAAGGTTATATTGTGTTCTACTTAAGGGCTCTATTGTGTTCTGAAGGGTTCCATTGTGTTGTACTTTGTTCTATTGTGTCTTAAAGGGTTCTTCCAGCCAGACTCCGCTGGGCTGCCAGAGTATCTGAAGGCAGCTGCTCTACTCAGAGAACAATTCCGCTTTGCTCACAGCAGCGATCCTAGCCTGGGACAACCTTACAGCCTCCAGCAGCAGTATGTAACTAACTTACTAACTAGATGATCTTTATTGTCCATTTCTGGAGATTTACTCTATTGCATTTTTACATCTACTGTCAGTTTGTGTCAGACTGTACAAGGCAAAGACGAGTTAATAGACCCTCCTAGAGGGGAGTTAACAGAACCTAGAGTGGAGTTAACAGAACCTAGAGTGGAGTTAATAGACCCTCCTAGAGGGGAGTTAACATAACCTAGAGGGGGGTTAACAGAATCTAGAGGGGCGTTAATAGAACCTAGAGTGGAGTTAATAGACCCTCCTAGAGGGGAGTTAACATAACCTAGAGGGGGGTTAACATAACCTAGAGGGGAGTTAACATAACCTAGAGGGGGGTTAACAGAATCTAGAGGGGCGTTAATAGAACCTAGAGGGGAGTTAATAGAACCTCCTAGAGGGGAGTTAATAGAACCTCCTAGAGGGGAGTTAACAGAACCTAGAGGGGAGTTAACAGAAACTAGAGGGGAGTTAACAGAACCGAGAGGGGAGTTAATAGAACGTAGAGGGGAGTTAACAGAACCTAGAGGGGAGTTAACAGAACCGAGAGGGGAGTTAATAGAACGTAGAGGGGAGTTAACAGAACCTAGAGGGGACGGACTTGCAGACGGTCTTGCAGCTCTGTCTTTTTAGGCATATGATTCTTAGCTGCTGCTGTACGTTTTGATTGATGTGTTTGATTGAAATGTTTGCGTGTTTAATTGTTGGAACTGTACTGCTGCTATCTTGGCCAGGGCTCCCTCGAAAAAGAGATTCTGTAATCTCAACGGGACTTCCCTGGTTAAATAAAAGTTTAATAATAATAATATCAATAAAACTGTCTAGGATGCACAGAAGGAAGGAAGGAAATTCCACTTGAACACAATAATTACTACGAGAGCCAAAGAATCTGTCAGCTTAAGTGTGTGTGTGTGTGTGTGTGTGTGTGTGTGTGTGTGCGCAGGGGTGTGTTGTTGTTTCGACCTCCTAGGTTGTCCAGCAGGTTTGAAGAGGACTCTGTTCTCTATAAAGACCATGTGACTGTAGCATCGCTCCGCCGATTCATCAGAGACAACCTGTAAGATCATCTCTCTGTATCGCTCTCTCTGTGTCTCTCTCTCTGTCTCTCTCTGTCTCTCTCTCTGTCTCTCTGTCCCTCTCTGACTGTCCCTCTCTGACTGTCTCTCTATGTCTCTCTCTCTGTCATTCTCTATGTATCTCCCTATGTCTCTCTCTCTATGTATCTCTCTGTGTATCTCTCTATGTCTCTCTTGAAGCTATATATATGTTTATGGTTAGTAGCCTACACTGCATTTTATTTTATATTTTTAGAGAAAAATGCAGAAAAGAATATCCTCATTCTTTAGACCAAAGTGAGAAGGCCAAAGCTTTGTTTCCAGTGAGGTTGGAAGCTCAAGAGGTATAAGCTATGACAATCCAATACTAACATGTGATTAGAACATGATCCAAAAATGCCATAATGTAGAAGGGATCAACCTGAGGGTAGGTGAAATAGCAGAGTCCTTGACAGCCTCTGAGGGGCTGTTCACAAATGAGCCACGATATAATTGGACTAAACCCCCAACAAGCTTGTCTGAGCTGGCGATACTGTTGACTGCACTAACAATGCAACTGCTTTCTTGCAGGGAAGCAGGAGTCTTTCCTTCTCTAAATGCCTTATGTTCAACAACAAAAAAATGAATGATTAGTCTGCAACAATGAACACACAATGTCGACTAGTGGTTTTGATAGTCAACTAGTCGACTATTCTGTCCCCTAATATATATTTATTGTCACTCTCTCCTAGGTATGGACTATGTCCTCATCTCACTCTGGAGAATAAGGACAGGTTGCGAGTCCGAGACCTGCTGACTGTTTACTATGACCTGGACTACAGACTGAATCCCACAGGCTCAAAATACTGGAGAAACCGGTAACCCTGTCTGAAGCCTTGGTGGAAAAGGGGTGACATAGACGCTAGTTTCAGGTTCACGTCTTCTAGGTTGCAGCCCTTATGGAGTAGATGACAGCGAGCGCAAGGTTGAGGCGTAACACTGTACTGTATAGTAATGACATATTAGACTAAATCTAACCCTTATCTCTGTATAGTAATGACATATTAGACTACATCTAACCCTTATCTCTGTATTGTAATGACATATTAGACTAAATCTAACCCTTCTCTCTGTATTGTAATGACATATTAGACTAAATCTAACCCTTATCTCTGTATAGTAATGACATATTAGACTAAATCTAACCCTTCTCTCTGTATAGTAGGGGCATATAAGACTAAATCTAACCCTTCTCTCTGTATAGTAGGGACATATAAGACTAAATCTAACCCTTCTCTCTGTATAGTAGGGACATATAAGACTAAATCTAACCCTTCTCTCTGTATAGTAGGGACATATAAGACTAAATCTAACCCTTCTCTCTGTTTGCAGTGTATTGAAGGTGGTCTCCAGGTACTCTTCTCGGGGGCTGAGTTTTGCGGTAGCCAATAAGAATGACTTTCTTTCTGAGCTGGAGGAAGATTTTGGCCTGGGAATGTCAGAGGGAGCGGAGCTACCCTTGGTCACCATTCAAACTCGACTGGGACACAAGTACACCATGAGAGAGGAGTTCACGTTAGTATACTATAACCCTAACTCTAGTACAATATAACCTAACCCTAATCCTAACCCTACCCTAGTACTCTACAACTTAACCTAACCCTAATCCTAACCCTACCCTAGTACTCTACAACCTATCCGCACATTATAACCCCAACCCTAACCTAACCCTAGTACACTATAACCCTAACCATAGTTCACTATAACCCTAACCTAACTCATACACTATAACCCTAACCCTAACCTAACCCTAGTACACTATAACCGTAACCTAACCCTAACCCTCGTACATTATAACCCTAACCCTAACCTTGCCCTAGTACACTCTAACCTTAACCTAACCCTAACCCTCGTACATTATAACCCTAACCCTAACCTAACCCTTGTACACTATAACCGTAACCACCATAACCGTAACCACCACAAACACTATAGCCCTAACCCTAACCTTACGCGTGTGTGTGTGTGTGTGTGTGTGTGTGTGTGTGTGTGTGTGTGTGTGTGTGTTGCAGGCGAGATGGTAGTTCGCTAGAGAGGTTCTTGGACGACTATTTCTCAGGTCTGTTGAAGCGCTACATCAAGTCCCAGAGCATCCCAGAGAACAACAACTCACCTGTCAAGGTTAGCACCTAACCCTAACTCACCCATCAAGGTTAGCACCTAACCCTAACTCACCCATCAAGGTTAGCACCTAACCCTAACTCACCTATATATGTGTGTGTGTGTGTGTGTGTGTGTGTGTGTAGGTGGTTGTAGCAGAGTCGTTTGAAGACGTGGTCAACCAGCCAGATAAAGATGTTCTCCTTCAGTTCTTCTCTCCTCGCTGTCCACACTGCAAGAAGCTATCACCAGTCTATATAGAGCTGGCTCAACAGGTAGATATATCTATATCTATTTATTATCTATTTAATATAAATCTATATATATGTATGTATGTAGTACATATTCACCAGTGTTTCTTCTTGCTACAAGCTGTACTTGGATCCAAACATCATTATCGCTGAGATGGACGCCACAGCTAACGATGTTCCACTAGGCTACGATGTCCAGGGGTAAAGCACATGCACATGCACACGCGCACACACACGTAAAAAAAACAAACAAACCGTGATTCACATTTTAGCAAGAATGGTGCAGCCCTACTCACCGCTAGATGCGACTAAATCCTTCACACTGCACCTTTAAGTCAAACGAGTCTAACATGTTCTGATCTAGTCTATAATATGTCTCTCCTTCTCTTCCTCTTTAGTTTTCCAACCATCTATTTTGCTCCAGCAGGAAAAAAGGACCAGCCCATTAGATATGAGGTAACACACACACACACACACACACACACACACACACACACACACACACACACACACACACACACACACACACACACACACACACACACACACTATTGTGATTCTAGTTTCAAATGGTTCTTGTGGTTCTAGTTTCAACTGGTTCTTATGGTTCTAGTTTCAACTGGTTCTTGTGGTTCTAGTTTCAACTGGTTCTTGTGGTTCTAGTTTCAACTGGTTCTTGTGGTTCTAGTTTCAACTGGTTCTTGTGGTTCCAGGGCACTCGAGAGCTGAAGGACTTTGTGAAGTTCCTGAAGAGGGAGTCCAGACGACCGCTGGTGCTCAACGGGGTTCGGGAAGAGCTCTGACCATCAGGACATGTTACCATGGCAACATGAACATCAGGACATGTTACCCACGTCAAAGCAGTTGGGCTGGAGTTGCTAACAGGATCGTATGATCTCTGACAGCCAATCACACAGGTCTTGGGCTGAAACTGATTTTCCATTTTTAATCGATGAACAATTTTGTCTGAAGTTACCAGAGCCCAAAGCGGTACCTTACTCCTTGGGGGCAGTAAAGTATAAGATGTCGTGTTTCCCCCGGGGCTGAAAACATTGCGTTGCCATCAGCGTCACGTGAATTCACCGAATACGTGCTCCACAGGGAGAGGAAACTTTCTGTACGTTCGAAGTAATGATTATTATGGCAGCGTTTCCCGTCCGAACGAAGGAGTTAACCTTCACAGTGAACGATGACATCATAATGCTACATGTGACTTATTTCACCACTAGATGCCGTTTTTATTTAACTTTGATATGATTTAATGGTTATCAGTCAAATAAATAACATTTTCTAAATTATGATTTGTATTCATTATATTGAATTTCTTCATTTATTTATTTACATGATTGCAAACATATGTAAACACATTTTTCAGAATAGGACTCGCATGAAATAAAGACTTGTATTCTATTCTACCTTACTATCCACACTTTTATGGAATGACTCAAAACTTTTATACTATTTACACTTTTTAAGTATTTAAACTTTTAAAACGTACTCCCACACACACACACATGGGATTTGTTCTGTGTTCTAGAATTGTTAGTGTGCAAAACCTAAACTATCAAATGCTATAAACTCACTACTCCCTCGATATTTAGACCCTCGACATATTATGCATCAAAATGTTGAGCTCCTCAACTGATCGCTCATCAGAACATCCTAGCAACCACCCAGAACACCATAGCAACCAACTAGAACATCCTAGCACCCACCCAGAACACCATAGCAACCAACTAGAACATCCTAGCACTCACCCAGAACACCATAGCAACCAACTAGAACATCCTAGCACCCACCCAGAACACCATAGCAACCAACTAGAACGTCCTAGCACCCACCCAGAACACCATAGCAACCAACTAGAACACCTTTGCAACCACCTAGAATGCCCTAGCAACCACCTATCACACCTTAGCAACCGCATATAACGACCTAGCAACCACCTAGAACACCATAGACACACCACAGAACACCATAGCAACTGTGCAGAACACTCTAGCAGCTGTCTAACACACCCAGGAAGCAAAATAATATAGCAGCCGCCATAAAACTACAGCACTACTTCACGCTGTATGTTTGGAAGAGGTGAAGTGTGAATTCAGCTCAACCCTGTCACAATAGACAGGGTTGAGCAACAGTATCGTGATCAACAGTACTTATAGTGATCAAATCAATGTACTGCTTCATGGGTTGTTCATGTCATTTGTGGGGCGTTATATTTTATTGAATAATTTACGATGCGTCCGCACGCCACGCGAAGAACGCGTTGGTTACATCCATGAAAGGCTTTCTCATCGCCTACTTATGAGCACGCATTTAATTGATCCAATTGGTAAGAAGTCCCCGTCCGTCACGCGTGTGCTCGCGTCCTATTGGTCAAAGGGGCGCCGGAGTCCCGCCCCCTCCAGCCCGGCCGCTCCTTCGTCCTCGTGCCTCCCCGCCTCGAACCTTCCACACCGCACGCGCTGTCAAGATGTTCGGCCAGCAGGTTTTAGTGCTCAGTAAGTACATTAAAATACCGTTAACTGCTAATACCAATACTGCTAATACACGGAGAGGTGCCGCCCGCGGGGAGAAACACGGCCGCTTCCTTTAACACCCGTTTCACCTTTTAGCGTTTCTCCTCCTTGCCGGTTAGCGTGAGACGCATGTGCTTAGCTATCCTTCCGGTTCGAAGCTAGCACGCTAAGCTGCACACGGCTAGCTATCGTTCTGGTTTGAAGCTAGCACGCTAAGCTACACACGGCTAGCTCTGCTTATGTTTAAGGCTAGCGGGCTAAGCTATACGCCGCTATCTGTCCTTATGTTTGGAAGCTAGCGTGATGAGCTGCACGCCGCCACCTATCCTTATGTTTGAAGCATTTAACGGACTGGTTGGTGTTATAGTGTTGGGTTTTGTAGTGCGTCGCCTCGCAACGAAGCTCAACGTCTCTTTTGTCTGCCCATCTGGCTTGTGTGCTAACGAGCTGTAACGCCTAGCTCGTCTGTATTGCATGTTAAGACCCAGAACCCAACCCTTAGCAGAACCCAACCCTTAGCAGAACCAACCCTAAGCAGAACTAATCCTAACCAGAACCAACCCTAACCAGAACTACTCTAGTCTACTCTGAACGTTAACCACAACGTTCAGTATTAGGATGACAAGTCATCGCTGAGCTGCGAGTACCACAGCTAACTGACGGCATCAACCTGAAAGATGCTCTGCAAGATGTCTTATTGTCTAAGACGAGACGATGAGACGTACTAACTCCTTCAGTCTCTTATTGTCTAAGACATTAAGACGTACTCCCTCAGTCAGGAACGTTTCTACAGGACATAATGTCAAAATCTACTGATGTGTGTGTGTGTGTGTGTGTGTGTGTGTGTGTGTGTGTGTGTGTCTGTGCACACTGTCCTGTACTTTGCGCTGTGATGCCACTGCCTGTGTATACCTGTATTTATCATCATTATTATTATCATCATTATTATTATTATTATGTATTTTTCAGATCAGAACATCAAGCGAGAGTCTGGCAGGAAGGTTCAGACCGGGAACATCAATGCTGCCAAGGTAACCCATCGTTATTAAATGATGACAACGAATGCTGTTCTGTATTCATTGATCTGCTACTGCTGGACTACCTGGCCACCGTTCTCCGCTATTCACTCAAAGTGGTATTTTCAGCCACCATTCTAACATTGGCTTTAATACTTGTTTTGTTTCTTCCAGACTATTGCAGATGTCATCCGGACCTGTCTGGGCCCCAGGGCCATGATGAAGGTGGGCTTACCCTAACATCTGACATGATCTCCAAGGCTTCACATTAAGCATTTCAGATACTTGGTCGTTTAATATCTCTAACGATATGTATCATTATATAGCATGTTTTCTGGTAATTAAATAGTCTACTGAAAATAACCACTTGGTAAAATCTATTTTTGTTTACTCCTATGTGAATTAAATACTTGACAAATGGAAAGTATTATGTATGAAAAGTGTTCTCATTTTTGTCATCACTTCACTGTAATGCAGCCTTTAAAACCAGGAAAAGACGACACTTATTCCAAATGACGATATCCAAAATCTAAGACAATATCTAGTCTTGTATCACAATATTGATGTAATATCGATTTATTGCTCAGCCCCACTTGTCACAGGGCCAATTAAATTGACCTTCACTTTTCCAGGCAGTAAAAGACAGACAATTGCCGTGTAATATTATCGGTTATATTATGTTATCATGTTACCTTTCAGGTTAAGGTTCAGTGAATTCATTCTCATGTTGGAAAAACCAACTTGTCCTGGACAAGCGTTAATGTCGAGCCCTGATCTCCATAACATGTCCTCTAGGGATGAACAAAGTGACAGAAATGATCTTGCATCGCCTTTTGCCTATGTACGATAACGAGAATATGAAATGGTTAATCCTAACTAACGCTCACCCAGATGCTGTTGGGACCCGATGGGAGGCATCGTCATGACCAACGACGGCAACGCCATCCTGAGAGAGGTAACACCATTATTAATGAGCAGCTAAAGGGGAACCATCTAGGGCGGACCCCTCATAGTCGCGGGGCACTTTGGGGCCAACCAAGTTTGTGTTAGTTAAGTAATCGCATTTTTTGTTACGATAAGCACATGCTTTCATTGTTGTTATAGTCTCCCCTGGTTTCATTGTCGTTGAAACAAAAATCGGTTGTTCGCCAGCGTTTACTGGCTGGGCCGAGTAGGTGAAGTTCTGTGTTTGACAAGTTTTACAATAATGTCGCCAGGAACGCCTCGACATCAAAAGGGAAACTTCAAAGCAGCATAACGCTTGTGTGGTTGTGTGTTTAAAGAGCATCAATAGCATCTTATGTAGTTTGAAGTAGTAGTATGACAGGTATTGGATATTCTACAGATATTCACGGTCTGCATTACAGCATTCTGACACGGTGATCTAAAGACGCGGTCACCGGTACGGTTTGGTCAATAATTTTGACAGCAATATGGCGAAGGTGATTTGGACTGTTGAAATCAGCGGAGCCTCAGCTTTCATATAATATTTTGTTTGTGTAGATAACATGATTCGATAAAGAATGCTATTGCTGTGCATGTGCACATGTAGTTATGAAATACATAACTGTTGTTGTTGCATGCTTATTATTTTGTTTGGGGTTGAAGTTGTGTTCATTTAGCAAACAATGGTTATGATAGGCTAAAAGTTGAGAATCTCATAGTATCTAGGGGCATAGTATGTGATACACCCCTAGTAGAGTATCTAGGGGTAAATCACATGACTGCTTTTTCACATGCGGCGGAGGGTCCTTGGGATGAAGAGGTTTAACAAAAGCTTGTCTCTTAACTACACCGTAGTTTTCATCGCAAATCAAAGTAAACCAGCGTACGTCATCCTCAGCCCCGCCTTAGCCAACTCGTCCTTCAAAAAAACAAAATCATTGCATCCTTCACGATGCTGAAAACCATATATATCGTGTAGCCCTACCTGTAATGGCAACACAGTCATGTAATAGAAACATGGCCGTATTCTACCATTCATGGTATGTTTGGTTTCCATGGTGACAGATCCAGGTGCAGCATCCTGCTGCCAAGTCCATGATTGAGATCAGCCGCACCCAAGATGAGGAGGTTGGGGACGGGACCACGTCTGTCATCATCCTGGGTACTATTACTGTATTAGTATTGCTATTTCTATATATTTTAAGACTTTCTTTGTCCTGCCTGTAACATTAGTGTACACACAGCTCTCTCCCTCTGTCCACCAACACAACTTTGCTAGCTAACTTAGAAGCTACTGCTACTACAGGTGAGGTCATAATAATAACACAGGCCAGGTGAGGTCAGGATGTAGTTTGTGTGCATGTGTAACATGGTGTGTGTGTTGCAGCTGGGGAGATGCTGTCCGTGGCTGAGCAGTTCCTGGAGCAACAGATGCATCCGACAGTGATCATTGGCGCTTACCGCCACGCGCTGGAAGACATGTTGGAGACACTCAGAGAGATCAGGTAACCCTAGCCCTGGACTATCCCTAGACTAGACTTCACTAACCCTAGACTAGACTAACCCTAGATTTAACTACATTGACACTAGACTAACCCTGGACTAGACTAACCCTGGACTAGACTAACCCTAGACTTGACTAACCCTAGACTTAACTACATTAACACTAGACTAACCCTGGACTAGACTAACCCTAGACTTAACTACATTAACACTAGACTAACCCTGGACTAGACTAACCCTAGACTTAACTACATTAACACTAGACTAACCCTGGACTAGACTAATCTTGGACTAGGACAGGCTGAAGTTGTGATTAAGGACAGATTATAGTTGCGATAAAGGACAGACTAACTGTGATTAAAGGACAGACTAACTGTGATTAAAGGACAGACTAACTGTGATAAAGGACAGACTAACTGTGATAAAGGACAGACTAACTGTGATAAAGCGTTGGTGTGGAGAGTTAAAATGGATGGAGGTAATGATGATGTCTATCTTAGTGTACCAGTGGACCTCACCGACCGCCTCCACCATGCTGAAGATCATCAACTCGGCCATCAACACCAAGGCACTGAGCCGCTGGTCAGACATGGCGTGCAACATTGCGCTGGACGCCGTCAAGATTGTGGAGATGGAGGAGAACGGCCGCAAGGAGATCGACATTAAGAAATATGCCAAAGTAGAGAAGGTAAAGTTTGAAGGATGCACCTTGTTCATATGGACAGTAATGAACTAAGTGGAGGATGCAGTAATGACCTAACGGATGTTTTCTGGTCCCTGTTGAGTCACCATGTCTAAATACAAATGATCCATCAGCGACCGTCCTCAACGCACATTACTTATACTAGCGGGAGCACGTCAAACATGAGCCGAACTCTGGCCGGCACAGGGGAGCGAGGCCTAAACCTAAACAACCAACTCCCTACAGCCTCCATAGAATAGGAAGAGATTGCCAGGGTTAGGGGTTCGATTCCCACTGGATTGTAGTTGGCAGCCATAATGCCTTTGTCGACCAATCAGAGGCTGTGTTGCTGACTTGTCGACCAATCGGAGCCTGGCTTTGAATAACATTAGATAAACCCTGTCCTATCGCTACAATTAGGGAAGCACTCAAAATGAGTAGAACAGCATAAATCTAATAAATGTATAGATTCTCCTTTGGGTGTTTGGATGCTAACCCTGCTAGCGATCAGGTTTGGCTAACCCTGCTAGGGCTAGGGTTAGCGTAACCCTGCTAGCGTTAAGGTTAGGCTAACCCTAACCCTGCTAGCGTTAGGGTTAGGCTAATACCGTATTTTCCAATAACTGGGCAGCCCATCGAGGTTCATTCCTTCTATTTATTGATTGAGTGATTGTATGTGTCCAGGTCCCGGGGGGAATCATCGAGGAGTCCTGTGTCCTGCGAGGCGTTATGGTCAACAAAGACGTGACGCATCCCAGGATGAAGCGTCTCATCAAAAACCCGAGAATCATCCTGCTGGACTGTTCTCTAGAGTATAAGAAAGGAGAGAGTCAGGTACTACATACTAAACACACAGTACTACATACTTAACACACAGTACAACATACTAAACACACTACTACATACTAAACACACAGTACTACATACTAAACACACTACTCTAGTACTAATAGTACATAAAGGGTTAGTGATTGATACTGAGTAGGGTTAGTGATTGATACTGAGTAGGGTTGGTTTGTTAGACTGTAATGTCATACTTGGCTCATGCGTGTGTATGTCCATGTCTAAGGTAAGAACTTTACATGCGTGTGCATGTCCGTGT
>JAOPHQ010000093.1:47500-83883 GCA_030340625.1 Merluccius polli | reverse complement strand
TCAAAATGGGTTTAAAGTAGATTTATTTTAAACCCGTTGATCGACGTCAGTGGTGTAATATTAAATGCTAGGATTTAAAAGCTACTTGGTTTGGATTTCATGAAGTGGTGAAATGTGCGTAATTGATGATTGATTGAAATAGGTCTTATTATTGATTATTTGTATTACGCATCTGAATATGGGTTGGTGTGCTGATTCTGCCACCCGTTCAATCTTAAGTATTATTGTTAACTGTTGTTTAATTGTTGTTTTTATTCTGTGCATCGCTTTAAAGACGGCTTATGGAAAAGGGAATAACCACAAAAACGATCGACTGAGTCACCAGCCGACCGTAACGTTGGACACATATCAGGGACCGCGTGTGAGAGACGGGTGTAGCTAAACTGGTCCCGCCCACACACACACACACACACACACACACACACACACACACACACACACACACACACACACACACACACACACACACACACACACACACACACACACACACACGCGGGTCTGTCTAATGGTTATTGAGGAATGTCAACTGTCAAAAGCTCGTCCGTCCCCCCCCTCCTCGTACGTCTTTCAGCTGTAATCCCCGAACATCCCACTCGGATCAATACTGGAGAATGGACTTCTAATCTCAGCGGGGCGGGCGGGTTGGTAACGGTACAGAACAGAGTATTAAAGTCAGCTATTCTTGAGCTTCGTGTAACAATGAGTCACGGTGACGTTTTTGTGCGGGGCCAAGGAATGTGTTTACCCACGCATTCCAGACGTACATGTGCTACATGTGCGTCTGTGTGGTCACTCACGGGTCACCGCACGCCATTAAGATAGCGCCGCGATGTGGAACTGCCGGCGAGTCCTCGTGAAGCGACGGTCTGTTTCCATACATAGCATTAGCGCTAAAACAGAGCGACTACATTCAGAGGCTGGACAATGCAGCGTAGCGGTGAGGTTGTTGTTTCGACTCCCAGCCGCGGGAAGGTACTGGGTTTCGATTCCCCCCCCCCCCCCCCCCCAATGTCCACAGCCTGTGTACCCTTCAGCGCCCCCTATCTGCTCCCTTTAAAATCTCCCGTAAATCTGTTTTTACTGTAAATCACTTTGGTTGAAAGTGTCTGTAGTGCTGAATGACGTAATGGCAGTAGCAGCTAAACCTCATTAGCAAAAGTGTTCCAGAAAGCACCGTAGCCACGTGGTTTTCATGCACACACATACAGATGATTTCATGTCTGTGTTGGACATGCAAACCGCCCTAAAGGATTGATAGCCCCTTTTTTTATACAATGATTGTTCTTCAAACGCACGCGCACACACACACACACACACACACACACACACACACACACACACACACACACACACACACACACACACACACACACAATCCTTCCAGACGGCACGTTATGGTGTTACATCCTAATAGTTTTTACCAGGGAAACGGTCTCAAGCCAAGCTGGATCCAGGCAGACAATCGGTTAATGTCAGCCCAGCCGGTGCGCCTCGACGCTGGGGGGAGAGGAGGCTGGAGGGAGGGGGGGGGGGGGAGGCTGGAGGGTGGGGGGGGCGGAGCGGAGGGTGGTACAGGAAGCGCCTGGCGTTCGCTGTGGAGAGAGCATGTGACCCCCCCTCTGTTGTCTTGTGCTGTCACATCTCAGTCTACAGAACAGGAAGTGACACCAGGCGGGGGGCGGGAGGGGGGGGGGGGGGGGGGTTGAGTTCACTCACCACATCATTTCCTGGTGCTCTGTGATGATCCTGCAAGGCTAGGGTGAAATGTGAGCGTTCGCCTTGAACCGCTTGTTCCGGTACAGAAGGTGTGGGCTCTGCAGGACATTGATGAAGGTGTGTGTGTGTGTGTGTGTGTGTGTGTGTGTGTGTGTGTGTGTGTGTGTGTGTGTGTGTGTGTGTGTGTGTGTGTGTGTGTGTGTGTGTGTGTGTGTGTGTGTGTGTGTGTGTGTTTTATCAGGAAGGTGTGTCAAGGACAGGATCTGTCACAGGGTTATGAGGGTCAAGGGTCACAACATCAGGAGAGGAACAGGATGCGGGACTGGCGCTGGCCGTGTGCACGCGGTCTGCTGCGGTTAACGTGTGTGTATATACTGTCGGTTAATATTGTGCATGTGGGCAGAGGTTTTCTTTCTCCTTCACTTCAGCGTTAATTGTGTTTCTATTTGCATTTTTATTTGCTTTAGTATTATCATTAGTATTCTGTGTGTGTGTGTGTGTGTTTTTAAATGAATGGCCTGAGGATGGCTCAAGGTCAACCATCCCTGTGCTACAGACCCCACGTCACACATCCTGTTACACACACACACACACACACACACACACACACACACACACACACACACACACACACACACACACACACACACACACACACACACACACACACACAGATAAAGGTCTTCATCTTGCCCTCCCTCAGGGCGTGGTCTGATGTCTGGAAAAACATTTTTTGTATCCCAGATATTGTCTAGATGCAGCATTAATACGCTGTGTGTCTAGACTGTAAAATATTACGAATATAAAAAGATAACCTCTCACACTCAGCACTCACACCTTTTCACATTTCAAATTCACAGCCCTGTAGGTGTGAGGTCCCAGTGAACAGTAGTATAGTATAGGATAGTGCATTGTAGTATATTATAGTAAAGTGTAGTGTAGTTTAATAGTCTAGTGTATAATAGTATACATTTACTATATTATCATGTAGTAGTAGTAGTCTAGTATTGTATAATGTAGTCTAGTATAGTGTATTATAGTATATATTGCTATATTATAGTGTAGTATCGGATAATGTAGTCTAGTATAGTGTATTATAGTATATATTGCTATACTATAGTGTAGTATAGGATAATGTAGTATAGTGTATTATAGTATATTTTGCTATATTATAGTCAAGTAGTGTATAGTATACTACACTATATTGTAGTGTAGTAGTAGTAGTAGTAGTGTAGTTTAATGTATTATAGCATATTTTACTATATTAGTTTATTTGTAGTGTATTATAGTATATTTTACTATATTATAGTGTAGTATCGGAAAATGTAGTCTAGTATAGTGTATTATAGTATACTTTACTTTATTATAGTCAAGTAGTAGTGTATTATAGTATGTAGTAGTAGTGTAGTTTAGTGTATTATAGCATATTTTACTATATTAGTTTATTTGTAGTGTATTATAGTATATTTTACTATATTATAGTGTAGTATCGGAAAATGTAGTCTAGTAGGTATTATAGTATACTTTACTTTATTATAGTCAAGTAGTAGTGTGTTATAGTATGTAGTAGTAGTTTAGTGTATTATAGTATATTTTAATATATTATAGTGTATTAGAATACTATAATATAGTAGTATGGAGTATACAGTACAGTACAATGTAGTGCTGTTTTAAATTCCCTGAGAGGAAGACTGGAATGGACCATTAGACGTCCAGCGCCAGCGCTTCCAGTCAGTGGAAAACATGATCCTGGTGCCCAGACTGCAGCGCCGTCCGGACGCGTAGATAATATGGAGGACACACCAGGAACAACTGGAAGGGGAAGAAATGGGGGGAAAAATGTTTTAGTGTTGATGGTAAATGGAGAATACACACTGCTGTTGAATCAATCACATGTCTGTCTGGCGGGCGGGTCTGTAAACCACAGGAGGAATTACATGAAAATAATTATAAATCTGTATCGCCGCAGAATAATAATAATAATAAAGGAAAGTTGCGTTTATTCTGTATGCCTGTCCTTCGATTTTTCTCGACAACCGTTCATCCGATCGACTTCAAACTTGGAGGGCGCATCGCTGAGGACCCGAGGAAGCGCGGCGTCGAGCGTGAAGTCGTTTCGGATGAGCGGTTCTCGACAAAGCTGCGAGCAGCGATGCCGGAGGCCCGGCGATCGGCCCGCTCCGAACAGGCGCCGTTTTCAACGGCCGCTGCACCAGCATCTCATCTAAATTCACACATTTCAGCCGTCTCCGCTTGTGACCGTTGTCTTCCCTGGGAACCTCTTTTCTTCCCACTCTCCTCAGTCACACTACAAACAGGCTTAACCAGCGGCCCATGTTAGGGGCCGCCCTCTGAACGGGCCTCAAGTTGGTTTTGTTCAAATTATACAATAAGGACGCTAAACCGCAACGCCAATAACGCTAATATATTCGTCATGTTAACAATGGTAACTGTTAATAGTTAATACTAAATCAACTAGTGTTATTAAGATGTGCTGTATGTATTATGTGGTGTTTAGTTATATATATTTATAATAATGATGATGTTAAGCTGTCCGGGTGTCGGGTCAGAACCCTATCGTGTGTTCAGGAGAAAGTTCACACGCTAGGAGGATTGCCACAGCAGCTGAGCTTGTTCCCATCTGACACGGACCAGGCGCGGCCGTGTCGCTGGATATTTAAATTATATGAATTTAAATTACACGGTTACCGCTTCAACCACCCCCCCCCCCCCCCCCCCCTGCCAACCCCCTCTTTCTCTCTCTGGTTTTTCTCATCTGTATAATACAATGATGAGAGTCTTTCAATGCGAGTTCCCAACCCCCCACCTCGCCACACACACACACACACACACACTATTGGATTGGTACATTTAATTGTATTGGGCTATTTATTGTGTTGGCTGGTAAGGACTATAACAATTAATTAAACAGTAAAATAACCTACAAATCATCCTGGATCATCAACAAATGACACACACACACACACACACACACACACACACACACACACACACACACACACACACACACACACACACACACACACACACACACACACACACACACACACACAGCAATCAGTCAGAGAGGGTGAATCGATGGACTGCTACCCTTGAAAAGAGTGTGTGGTTGGGGGAGGTGTGTGTGTGTTATGGGGACCCAAATTGATGGGAGGTTTCTGAAAATGAAGACACCCTGAGCCAGACAAAGGAGGTGGAGGAGGAGGAGGGAGGGCGGTAGGTTTCTCTCTGCGGGGGAGGGGAGAAGGAGCGAGGGGAGCAGACGTGTATAAAACAAAGCTGATCATGGTGTAAAAGGGGGCGGATCATCAGCCAGAGACGGTACCGCCGGGCCCAGACAGGGAAACCAACGGCTGGTGTCTAGTCTACCTCTTCATTGTTTGTGCGTTTCCGTGACGGCTACCAATGCGGTGCTGTAATTTGTCCATCTCATCGCTAGTACCCCCCCCCCCCCCCCCCCCGGCTTCCTGCCCGCGCTTCCTCTTTTCCCTTGAATTCGATTGGTTCTCACGCCGCTCTCACCCATTCGCCTCCCATCGACTCGGGCTCAACTTTTTTTGGGATACATAGTGATCCATTGTCGACAACGCCAGCGATCCCGGCATGCAGTCGGGCCGCGATCGTTCGCGATCACAGCGACGGAAAGCGAGCTGTGATTGGACACACAGAAGCACACAGGAGCGAGTCCTCTTTCTCTGTTCTCCTTCTCCCGGCTGTGAATTCAACTCCGGGTTTCAGCTCTTCCTCTCCTGTCCCTCCCTCCCTCCCTCCCTCCCTCCCTCCCTCCCTCCCTCCTCCTCCTCCTCCTCCTCCTCCTCCTCCTCCTCACCTTTGAGTCTTTCAGACTCACTGGAAACCATGCCAGCCTGTCATGGCATCTAATCAAGAGGAACATACTGTACATCTCCAGGTCCTCTAACACATCGTAGTGAGATGGATTTTCTTAAATATGAGATTTTTAAATTGAGTTTCAGTGGGATACGGTAATGAAATTGCCATATATTGAAATGGAGCAGACTATGGTGGCTTTCATTATGTGACATTTCGAATACATGGACGGATGTGGTCATACAATATTGATGGTACTGAATCTCCTATGAGTATGTGACAATAAATAATTTGACGGCACCCAGCCATGCGTGCCACAATGCATTATGGGAAGGGACATGATCCTGAGTGAAGAGGAAGAGAAACTCAGCGTAGAGTAAAGAAGAGGGAACAACGAAAGGTGAAAATACAACAGATGTGATCAGACCAGTCGCCGTGTGTGTGTGTGTGTGTGTGTGTGTGTGTGGGTGTGGGTGTGTGTGAGAGTTCATCTCCCGAACTGCAGGAAGGTGTTTGTTGGTGTGAAATAGTCAAGACAGCTTGTGATCTGACCTCAATCCCTCTCTGTTGGGCTTCCTCTGGCTCCACCTCCAGGTCTCTCCGTGTGTGCGGTTGCGAGCGCCTGTTTTCGATGCACGGAAGTGTGCACAAGTGTGTCATTGTGCGTGTGGTCAGGATGGCTCGGGGCCGGTCATGAGCTGTGCAATGTTTCATGGAGATCAAATTAAGAGAGGGCCTTTCTCCCATCGTTAAACCAATGCAGGAGATGGATTCGGTGAGACATCAGATATCTTTGAGCTGAACTCTGAACTTGTCTGATCAGTCTTATCTGATCGCTGGCCAAACATCCTGGCTCAGAGGATGTGACTCTGCATTAGCCTTGAGCCCTTTTCAGAACAATTCATCAAAATAGTAGCTCAATGGGAAGTGTTCATTCATACCTTGGACTATAAAAAAATATGGACATAGCGTCCGTGACGTCACCCCTCGGTTTACACGCGACCATTATGAAGCCGTAGATTTCACATTACAGGCGTTTTACCAGTTTACATTTTTGCATCCAAGGTTTCACAAACAGGCGGTCATGGCTGCCGCTTGGTTCATACACATGGTGATATGACTCGGCGTTTCAACAGATGCACTTCCTGGTACTCATGTAACCACCAAATATTTGCATAAGAAACAGCTGTAACTGATGTAATACTATGTTGTTGGGGTAGGTGTGAGTTCTGGCACTTCCTCAGTTCAGTCCTATCAGAGGGGGAGTTCAAATGTGCGGCTAGATATGGCACATCTGATCTACATCTGATCGTGTGTGTGTGTGTGTGTGTGTGTGTGTGTGTGTGTGTGTGTGTGTGTGTGTGTGTGTGTGTGTGTGTGTGTGTGTGTGTGTGTGTGTGTGTGTGTGTGTGTGTGTGTGTGTGTTTTGCATGCTGAGGGAGCGAGTCACGCGTGCCGATAAAACTCGGAGCGATCTGCAACAGATTAGGGGCCCGGTGTCATCGGGCGCGTACCACTCTGTGTTTGTGTCTCACACTGATGACCTCACAGCTGCTCATGCGTGTGCGTGTGTGTGTGTGTGTGTGGAATGTGGCCTCCAAGGGGCTCCGGACCGCGCAGCCCCAGCTGGGTCTCTTAAGGTCACAGCCACAGAAAGAAAGACGCTTGAGTGGGAGGGGAGGCTTTTGTTTTGAAGGGGAGACCAGAAGACAATAGAGCAGGACTGGGAGACCCAATGGACAGAAGGTTGTTTGACAAACGCCAGCTGATGTCTCGTATAAAACATTTAACCCCTCTCTCTCCCCTCTCTCTCTCTCTCTCCCCTCTCTCAGCATGCCCCCCTGGCGGCCAGCCGCCCGGAGAAGAGCACGGGTTGGTCGAGCCGGTCGCTCGGCGCCAGATGTCGAAACTCCATCGCGCTGTGCTCCGACGAGCAGCCGCACATCGGGAACTACCGGCTGCTCAAGACCATCGGCAAGGGCAACTTCGCCAAGGTCAAGCTGGCTCGCCACATCCTGACGGGCAGAGAGGTGAGGGTCTGGGTTCGGCGGCCCAACCGATGGGACCGATGGTAGTTTTAGGAGACCTCAGGACTATGAGAGGAACGTGCATCCGAGAAAAGAAACTCCACAAAATCGGAGGCAACATCATGTTAGGATGACATGTAGATTTACAGAGCCGGACCGTGACTGTGTGGTTCTTTCTCTGTCACAATAACACACAACCTTCATCCTCTACGCATTTAATGATAACACAATATAGTCCATTATCATTATGATAATACGATATGAAAATTGAGTGTTTTCCGGCCGAGCCCAGGAAGCAGAAGAGATCAGAGAGCGGCATTATGTTCTTGCTTCCTCTCGGCAGATGGACCGGTGTGAGAGCACCGCTAGGAGTGCTGAGTTTTATACACCTCCCGTCGGATGTGACAGCCGGCACGTCTCTCTCCATCTCGCAGCGCGACGCAGACAAGCAGGGACAGGTCATCAGGAGGAGCGGGAGACAGATGATATGTCTACGTCTGTATCTCTCCGTCTCTGGCTCTCTCTGTGTGTTTTGTACAGATGTGCCGTAATATAAAATACAAGACATTCGATGGACGATTTTATCTATTTTATTTATTTTATTTAAGTGTCCTACCGTGAGCGCATTACATTCTTAGTATGGGTGGCCCTAATGGGAATCAAACCCCCATTACTCTGGTCCGTGCCAATGCCATGCTCAACCAGTTGGGCTACACGTGTGTGTGTGTGTACACAGTATGTCTTCATACATTCAATAAGTGCATGTGGCCTTGTGTATATATTTATTACCGTTTGAGTATTCGAGTATCGCCTGCCCGCCCGGAGGGTCCTGACCTACATTATTAAAGTTCATAACACCATCAGGCCCCTCGTCATTTAGCCACCGGCTCCATCATGCGACACTCTCTCACCGGGTACCTGGTGGGTTTGATTGGTTGTGTGTGTGTGTGTGTGTGTGTGTGTGTGTGTGTGTGTGTGTGCATGCCGTACAAGCTGTGAAGGAATGCTCAGCGTGTCGGGACCTGTGTGTGTGTGTGTGTGTGTGTGTGTGTGTGTGTGTGCTGACTTGGTAAACGATCTGATTCCTCACCCTATGTATTGAAGCATGTAGCGGTTTAGCCCCCAGCGTAGCGAGGGGTTATTATGTCGTGGAAATGAGTTCGCTGTACTTAAATTAGGGCCCCGGTAATCGACAGCCGCCGTGAGGTTTACATCGCCCCGGTGGTTGCTCCTCGAGCGCCGGGTAATACAGTTAATTTGTCGCGTCGGCGTATGAGAGTTCAATGGGCGATTCCTATGATTTGCTGTCGATGGACATGTGTGAAATTCCTCCTATTATTGTGAAGAAAAAGTATTGGGAAAAAAGAGTGGGCAAATAATTGCTATGAGAGATTAGGCCCGCTGTTATGGGACGCTATTATTATTTGAGAATTTCTAACACTTTAATATGAGTCTGACAAAGGGATCACTTAAGGTACTCTTATTGTGAAAGTGTAAAATGTGTATGCAGTCCTGGTATGGAACGACAGCAGCGTGGTGGTTGTAACCGGCCCAACCCACTCTGTTGTTGTGTTTGGGAACAGTTGAATTCTCCCTGTGAACCTCCGTTCTCCTGTCTCATCCTGTCAGGTCGCAATAAAGATCATCGATAAAACCCAGCTCAACCCGACCAGCCTACAGAAGGTGAGTGTTTGAAACGAACAAAACAAGGGTGTGTTGTGTACGCGTTGTACATGTACATGTGCAGGTATGAACATATACTGTACGTAACCACGGTGACTGTGTTATACTGTTGGTATAGGTGCTGTGTGCTTTGTGTGTCTCATGAGGTCAAACACCTCTAGTAGGGTGACGTGACTGCCCACCATCAATAGTTGCCTAATTGATTCCCCAGTCAATTTATTTTGTAACAGGAAGTGAGTCAGATGTGAGATGGGTTTAGATTGTGTGTGTGTGTGTGTGTGCGTGTGCGTGCGCACGTGTGTGCAGGTCTCGGTTAGTAAATCTTACACGATCTCACGCTTAGTAGAATAATGGACCTTTGTTCGACGGTGTGCGCTAACCGAGCTTTGGCCTTGCGTTGTGTTGCGTTTGTTTTATCAGTAACTCCACAAACACAAGCACACATACAGGACCTCACACACATGCTATCTAAAAGTCACCTCATGCATGCGTCATAGATTGCACACACACACACACAAACTCACACATTTTAAAATCGGCCCACACATCATCTAGGTTTATCCCACACACACACACACACACACACAGACACTGATGAAGAATTTTATTTGTGACACTTCCTCGATAGGCAAAGTCCATCCATCCATCCATCTTCTACCGCTGATAGCAAAGTATTTAATTTAATTAAGGAGTGATCATGGGAAGACACATAGGGAGCGTTTACCAAGCATCCCCAACGAGACAGTGGGTGTACATGATCCTTATAGGGAAACGTTCACATTGTTGTGCAGTAACAACGAAGGAAACAAAAGGTGAGGGGGGGGTGGGGGGCCATCGTGGAGAGTTAAGGATCGGGTCCACACACAGCAATACACTATGGGGCGAAGTGGACATGTCTGCAAGGAAGGACGCAAGACAACTAAAGGAATCTACACAATAAAGAAGTGAGGAGATTGGCTGCGTGGCCTCAGTACCAGACTGTGTGGCTGCAGTGACATGCGAATGCTAACTAACTTAACACCTTTCAATCGGACAGAGGAAGGGAGCTACAGTATTCTAGGTGCAGAGAGACTTTATCCAAGGGCTTATATAATGAACTATATATTATAGGAGCTTATATATATTATGTGTTGTTTACTGACAGACAGTAGGGGTCAATCAGGGCTAGTGCATGGCTATTGATACCGCCAGCCGGTTGGCTAAAACATAGGTGTTAGGTCACGGCTGTATTGATGACACAGGGGAAACTATTGACTAGTGTCTGGCTAATCAGTGGGGCGGTCGGTCCGTGTGGCCCAGATACACACACACAGCAGCACCGGCAGCAGCACACACAACCACCAACATACTGAACACCTTCACTGAGCGCGGCGGGCGCCGTTCCTTCCCACAGCTCCCCGCTGCTCATCGCTAACCCATCGAAACGCGTCTCAGACTCGGACGTCTTCATCGCCCATAGGATCAGATGGACAGGAACGGGCCTTGTTCACCTAGCGGCGGCCATCTTGGTTCTAGATGGCCGCCGCTAGGTGAATAAGACCGCCTTCAGCTAGCGTTTAGAACTAAGATGGCCGCTAGGTGCATACACTAAACATTTGACCATAACTGGACAGGATGATTTACAACCAATGGCCATTAAAGTGCAAACAATGAATGCCAATTAGGAAAGATTGCGTTGCACTAAAGATGCTGTCATCAATGGGGTATAAATGATGGCCTCACCTCCCCCCCCCCCCCCCCCAAGAACAGCCCTCTACTGCTGGATGAACCAATCCCCCAAATAAAACAGAAATCATTTCAGTGCCTTGCTCAGAGGCTGCTCAGCTGCAGCTTGTGAAGGTGAAGGGAGGACATGCTGCAGGAATATCTAACCAGCAACCAGAAGACTGAGACGTTTCTGTGTGTCTGTGTTTATGCGTGTCCTTGGTTGTTTTTTAGTAGGTGTGTGGGTGGGTGTGTCTATGTGTGTGTGTGTGTGTATATGTGTGTGTGTGTGTGTGTGTGTGTGTGTGTGTGTGTGTGTGTGTGTGTGTTGCGGGCGAATGCAGCAGCAGCAGCAGCAGCCCAGGCAGCGGTGCAGCGTAGCGTGGTTGTCTTGTTGGTCAGCATTTGGGTGGTCGGACGTGCCTAGTCAGCACTTTCTCAGTCAGAGCAGGACACACTGCCAGGTGACGCGCTCTCTCTCTCTCTCTCTCTCTCTCTCTCTCTCTCTCTCTCTCTCTCTCTCGCTCTCTCACTCTGTCTGTCTCTCTCTTTCCCTGTCTCTCTCTCTCTCTGTCTCTCTCTCTGTCTCTCTCGGATTTCTGTAATTGCAAACGATCACTTATTAATCAGTCAGTGTTTGACTTTTACACACCGGTCCAGCAATTCAAAACCTAATAATCAAATGAATGAAAAACCAGGCATGATGTTTTAAAAACGGCCGATACTGCCTTGTTTGCATGGTTGTCACGGCAACCTTCCGCCGCAAAGTTTGTAAATCACTCGGAGCAGATGTAGACCTCATCGCTTTGTGTGTGTGTGTGTGTGTGTGTGTGTGTGTGTGTGTGTGTGTGTGTGAGTCATCCCATTGTGCGCACACCTTTTGTGCGTACCACAATGTTAGTGTGTGTATATACATTTCCTATTCTTTGTTCAGTCGGTTGTTATTCTGTGAGTGTACAAAGAGATCATTTAATCATAACTGTAACATCCTGCCATCTGTTGAAGAGCAATAATACGACCACTCTGCGCTCGCACAATACAGACCTTGACTGCTCAGATCACAGTTTTTAATATATATATTCGGTCGTCGGCCTGCCGGTGTTAAGCAGATACGCATCAGATGTTCACATCGCGATCAGATACATGGCAACGCCTACAACCGCATACGAAATAAAGTGTCCCAAGTCTTTGTGTTTGTGGGTTGTTCACAGTTTTTAGGAAACCAGATATCGGTCAGTGGTCACACGTAGCTCAGGGAGGAAAGAGAAATCTCTTTAGGGGCACTTCTGCGTCTGCGATGTGAACTCGTATCTCTCTTGTACAACAACAACGACCGCGCAGCGCTGCTTTGGTTTCATCAAACACACTCAAGGCTTTCCCACTGCCTGTGTGTCAGTATGAGAACTGAATACATGTACTACTCGTCCTCGCCGATGATGCAACTTCCTGTTGTTGACACGAGAGGCCAACAGCTAGGCAGTTTTTAGTTGTTGACTTGTTTACCGAAGAGACAGTTTTGTGTTTATTATTCTAATAAGTGCTTCTGCATAGAATAAAAGCCTGACGCTGTGTCTTCAGTGTGGAGACTACTCTGTTCTTTGCGACACCTTTAAAGCGCAAGGTACAAGGTGAGAGCTACTCCATGAAAAAGCACCATATAACATTAAGCAAGCTTGTAAAACACAACTACGTTCAAACTTTATTATTGTGTAAAAGGTATAGAAAAGGGCTGGTGTTAACTGAAAGTCTTGAGCTAAATTTCTGTACATTTTTGTTCTGCTTCTTTGCCCCCGGTCATTTCATTCTTACACGGAGGGGTTCGCCTGTTTTAATTGTGTAATTGTATGTGTTTATGTATTTGAAATGGTCTTGTATTTCACCGTGAAGGGCGGTTTAAGTGCTCTTTAAGCGGATCCCACGGGCGGAGGTGCTGACTCAAGCGACTTGTGTAGTTTACAAGTTACTGACCTGGATAGGAGCAGCGGCCGCAGCCTCCGCATGTTACCCTGTGGTCCCTGATCTGCACTGCAGACTCTTGTCATAGTGCAGTGCAGCCCCGCACAGCAGCAGAGCCATCCTGTTTACTGTGCTGTTACCGGCTTTATTGCAGGGTTTCCAGTTAATTTGTTGCTTTTTTATTACCAGTTTATTCATCAAAATTGTCGACCAAGCGACTTGGTGTAGAATTTTATAGATGATTGTCATAGTCCACACATATACATATATAATATATATAGCATGTAGCATTATGTGCTATGTATAGCATGCTGTCTGTTTCATGCATACTATAATAATTCATAATAATAACCACATTGAAGAGCCCAACTGAGTTTTGTTGTATTGCTCTACACTGTCATGGTAATATTGTCTGATTGTCTGATGTATTATGTTGGATTAAATCTTCCGCCCTCATAAATGAAAGATCATATCTTCTCTTTATAATGAATGTGGTGTGACGCACACACGCATGCGCGTGTGTCTGTGCACACCACATTCATTACACACACACACACACACACACACGTATTCATTAGGTCAGCTTTTACGTGGGACGGGTTTTTCCTCAACCTTTGACGTTCTTTGTCAACTCTTCTCTGTTCCCTTTTCTTGGCTGGTCTACTCTGGTCTCGTGACTGGCTGCTTTCTAAAAACAAGAGCAGGAAGTTTTAATAGAAAAAGTAATGATTTAATTGACTAGGGTGTTGCACGGTTTTCAATGGAAGACCACAATCAGTGTCAGCCTCATTCATATTTTCATCAGTATTTTCCATTCCCACTTCAATTTTGACGAAAAGCTATCACAGACTCGCGTTGTGCCCGTGCGTGCGTGCTGCACAGCTTGGCTATAGCTATATATAATGGCGCTAACATACTATCTAAATGTGGTGTTATTAATATAGCTGGGTGTGTGGGAGCGGCTCTGGTTGCGTCTAGCCTGTAATGGCGATCGCCCCGGGAGCCGCGTTGGCGCTCTGCTGGAGGGCCAGACAGAACAGACCGAGAGGCGGAGACATTAAGAGGCATTAAGGTGCATTTTAATTAGACGCGGCGGGACGTCATACGCAACCCACTCTGTTGCTTTCCTATGGGGAAAGCGGCGGGGCAACTTCCGTAGTAGGCGGATACCAGCCCCTACAAGGAAACACAGATTTAACCACTACTACTACGAATACTATGAATATAGAAATACCACCACTACTACTATAAATACTAAATATAGAAATACCACTACTACTACTATAAATACTATAAATATAGAAATACCACTACTACTACTATAAGTAAGTACTATAAATATAGAAATACCACTACTACTACTATGAATACTATGAATATAGAAATACTACTAAATACTATAAATATAGAAATATCACCACTACTACTACAAATACTATAAATATAGAAATATCACCACTACTACTACAAATACTATAAATATAGAAATATCACCACTACTACTACAAATACTATAAATATAGAAATATCACCACTACTACTATAAAATGCTGCTACAAAAGGACAACCGCTTGCTAGCGTTGCCCATGGTGTGTCAAGTGAATACACCTTTAAGGTGGGCTGCCTGCCCACACACTGATGGTCTCTGACCGCCCTGCTGGGCCTGTAGGCACTAGGCAAGCCGGCGCTGCTGAGCCTGTAGGCACTAGGCAGGCTGGCGCTGCTGGGCCTGTAGGCACTAGGCAGGCCGGCGCTGCTGGGCCTGTAGGCACTAGGCAGGCCGGCGCTGCTGAGCCTGTAGGCACTAGGCAGGCCGGCGCTGCTGAGCCTGTAGGCACTAGGCAGGCCGGCGCTGCTGGGCCTGTAGGCACTAGGCAGGCCGGCGCTGCTGAGCCTGTAGGCACTAGGCAGGCCGGCGCTGCTGGGCCTGTAGGCACTAGGCAGGCCGGCGCTGCTGGGCCTGTAGGCACTAGGCAGGCCGGCGCTGCTGGGCCTGTAGGCACTAGGCAGGCCGGCGCTGCTGAGCCTGTAGGCACTAGGCAGGCCGGCGCTGCTGGGCGTGTGGGCAGGCAGCCCACCTTAATACATCTTAATGTTCACGCATCATGGAGTTGGATCTCCCTGATTTGCAGATTATTTTCAATGCACATGCTGTGTATGTTTTGATGTCTCTCTCCTCTCGATCTCCGTCTCTGTCTCTCGCTCTCGCTCTCTGTCTCTGTTTCTGTCTCTCTCTCTCTCTCTCTCTCTCTCTCTCTCTCTCTCTCTCTCTCCCTCTCTCTCCCCCCTCCCTCCCTGCATGGGTCTTAATGCTTGGACACTCCCAGGATTAACAGGTCAGGGGTCCGCAGACTGTGACAAACACAGGCCAACTGATGTCTCTGTCTCTCTGTCTGTCTTGTCCTATCAAACAACCCCACTCTCTCCTTCTGCTCAGTTCATTTATAATTCATCGTAGTGTTTTATGTCATATTTAGAAGAAACAATAGCTGAAAGCTGGGTCCAAAAATAACTTTTACCTGTCAGAGTGGAAAAATCTACTAGTCACACAATGTTGATATGTTTTTTTTAATTTTTTTTACCTACCAAATGGTCAAATATAATATTTGGGTGTTATTTAGACCCTGGCTGAAAGTTAAGTATTATAAAAAATCACAGTTTTAAGGAGCAAAGGACCCTTTTGTGTATTAGGGATTAACCAATCAATCACTCACTGTTTATTAACAGAGGTATGTGTGTACATGCCCTGAGGTGTGTCCCTGTACGTGTGTGTGTGTGTGTGTGTGTGTGCGTGTGTGCGTACAGGACTTGTGACATGTTGCTGTTAAAATCTGTTTGATCCTTCACACACAGAAACCTGATGGTTTACCGTACAAAGATAATAAGGAAGTTATTTCCTCACTGCGATTCAACAGCCACCGTTCCACTGTGACATAACATCGCCTACGGTCGCCTTAGGTTGTGTGTGTGTGTGTGTGTGTGTGTGTGTGTGTCTCTGTTTCTGTGTCTGTGGGCCAGCGAATGCCAGAAATCTGTGTGATGTCTGTGAAAACGCACACGCACACAGTCGCACGCACACTTATCTTCTCGTCTCTTGCACGCATGTCCTTCAGACACATGCTGTGTGTCTGAACGACATGTGAGCCACTATCATGTTGCGGAGGGCCAATCGGCTGCTTCCTCTTGCATAAACGGACAGTGGAAACAACCAACCCCGATGGTCCAATCGACGTGAAGGGTGGTTGACATTTCCTCAGATGATAATTGATGTGTGTACAATATATCATCTATAATACTAATATATTAATATGTTCCCTCGGCTCCCAGCGACCGCCGTTTCCGACCCGGCCTGTCATGCTCCCCACAACAACACGCTCTTAACGTGTGGCCCAGGCACAGAAATCCCACAGGACCTGTGTGTGTGTGTGTGTGTGTGTGTGTGTGTGTGTGTGTGTGTGTGTGTGTGTGTGTGTGTGTGTGTGTGTGTGTGTGTGTGTGTGTGTGTGTGTGTGTGTGTGTGTGTGTGTGTGTGGAGACAGTATGTCTTCCTCTGGCATGTAAAGTACAGATGAAATGCAAACAGATAAATCACTTTAATGATCTCTCCCTCTCTCTCTCTCTTTCTCCCTATATCTCTCTACCCCCCCTCTTGCTTCTTACCGGCTTAAGCCGTCTCTTCCGCATGGTCACGTCTGATGGCTGCTGACAAGGTCTTTATTGTACTGCTTAGTTACACAGGCCCCCACAGAGTTACACAGACCCACATAGTTACAGACTCACATAGAGTTACACAGACCCACATAGAGTCACACAGACTCACATAGAGTCACACATACTCACATAGAGTCACACAGACCCACATAGAGTCACACAGAACCACATAGAGTCACACAGAACCACATAGTCACACAGACCCACATAGAGTTACACAGACCCACATAGAGTTACACAGACCCACATAGAGTCACACAGACCCACATAGTTACACAGACCCACATAGAGTTACACAGACCCACATAGAGTTACACAGACCCACATAGAGTCACACAGACCCACATAGAGTTACACAGACCCACATAGTTACACAGACCCACATGGAGTTACACAGACCAGAGTTACACAGACCCACAGAGTTACACAGACCCACATAGTTACACAGACCCACATAGAGTTACACAGACCCACATAGAGTTACACAGACCCACAGAGTTACACAGACCCACATAGTTATACAGACCCACACACCCACAGTTACAGACCCATATAGTCACCCAGACTCACATAGTCACATATACTCTCATAGTCACCTAGAACCACATAGAGTTACACAGACCCCCATAGAGTTACACAGACCCACATCCACATAGAGTTACACAGACCCACATAGAGTCACACAGAGTCACACAGACCCACATAGTCACACAGACCCACATAGTCACACATACTCTCATAGTCATAGACCCACATAGAGTTACACAGGCCCACATAGTTACACATATAAGTTACACAGACTCGCATAGAGTTACACAGACCTCTATATACTTAATATACATGTATACATATTTGTATGTCATAGAGTAACGTAGAACCAGAGCTAGTTACACACAGTAGCACTCAAGAGAGCTACTGAAAGCTAGAGCTACACATAGAGCAACGCACCGCTGCACAGCTTTGTTGAGCGCAACGCACACCGAGCTATATATGGTAAGGCTACACAACGT
This sequence comes from Merluccius polli, assembly GCA_030340625.1. Taxonomy (NCBI): domain Eukaryota; kingdom Metazoa; phylum Chordata; class Actinopteri; order Gadiformes; family Merlucciidae; genus Merluccius; species Merluccius polli. The sequence continues at coordinate 66,224 of JAOPHQ010000093.1, read as the reverse complement.
TGAGGGCTTTTCCTTTATTGTTCACTCCATACACTGGATGCATGGATGGAGGGATGATGGATGGGGCGAGAGAGGGGGGGCGTGTCCCTGTAACCAAGGGTCTGGTGGAAGAATGAACGGTCTCCGCTCACATCAGGACATTCCTGCCCCTTTCAATACGCCCCCCCCCCCCGACCCCCTCCTTAAAAGGGGGAGAGAGATTTATTTCCGTTGGTCTTGTAACCATGCAGGTTTCACAGGGAAAACGGTCGGTCAGTCGGTCGGTCTTTATCTTTCCGCTCTCTTTCTTAAAATATCTCGAAGGCGAGTTGAAGAGTTTGAGAAAGTGTTAAATAACGGTAGTGGTAGTGGTAATGGTAGTCAAAGTGTCAGCGTTTAATTTAATGAAATGCATTGTTAATTGTTTTATTCCACCATTTAACACCCAAGCACCCAAGCACCAACCAAGCAGTCATTGACTATTTTCTTGTGACTTGCTCATGCTTCTGTCTGCCATTTTGAAGGCCCAGACAGAACAAGGTGTTTCATTAATGTGACGACGGGTCTGGTATCCGGTCTAGTGTTACAACAGCAGCCTTTGCACCGAGGGACGACCCTCTTGTGTGGTGCATCTGCACTGACTCCTCCGTCTGGGGGAGCCGTTGCGGTTGAAATAGACTTTCGTAAGTGCATCAGTGTAATTAGAGCGGCAGGCTAGCGGCAGGCTAGCGGCAGGCTAGCTGTAGACAGCACTCTCTGGGGCTCTGATGGATGACGGGGGGGGCAGGGGGGGGGCGGGGGGGTCTTAGACGGTGAGGTTACCCAGGGGAGGAGGCCCATTGTCAGGCACTGTCTAGTCAGACACTCCCCCTGGTACTGGTGTGGGTGTATGTGCTCGCTTTGAGGTGTGTGTGTGTGTAGCTCTTAAATCTGGTGTGTGTGTGTGTGTGTGTGTGTGTGTGTGTGTGTGTGTGTGTGTGTGTGTGTGTGTGTGTGTGTGTGTGTGTGTGTGTGTGTGTGTGTGTGTGTGTGTGTGTGTGTGTGTGTGTGTGTGTGTGTGTGTGTGTGGTAAGATGGAGTCTTTGTGAATCACATGACTCGTGTTCGTCGAAGCACATATGACCTTCGAAGAAATGAGCACGGCGTTAAACATGAATTTCAAACAACGTAAAGCGTTTGCATGGTTGCATGTAATGATGCGGGTTGAAGTGTCGCCTCCTCTGTTCTATTCTTCCACTCGTTTTTTGGTTGTAATTTACGGGCCATTGTAACGTTAGGTGTGTGAGATGATGGATTAGACCCTTCCAGAATACGACCGATGCTAGTCATACTGCTAATACTAATGTCCTTTATTTTGTTTTGTTCAGCTGTTTCGAGAGGTACGCATCATGAAAACCCTCAACCACCCCAACATAGGTGAGCTATACTGTGTGTGTGTGTGTGTGTGTGTGTGTGTGTGTGTGTGTGTGTGTGTGTGTGTGTGTGTGTGTGTGTGTGTGTGTGTGTGTGTGTGTGTGTGTGTGTGTGTGTGTGTGTGTTTGTGTGTGTGTCCATGCCTAGATAGTATGTCTTTGTCTGACAACTAAAGTAAACATATAATACACTCCAATAAATCACTTTTTAATGATTTCTTCTCTCTATTCTCGCTCTCTCTCTGTCGGTCTGTCTCTCTCTCCCTCTCTGTCTCTCTTCTTTCTCTCTCTCTCTCTTCTCTCTCTCTCTTTGTCTCTTCTCTCTTTCTCTCGCACTCCTCTCTCTCTATTTGTGCTAATATCTCTCTCGATGTGTTGCAGTTCAACTGTTTGAGGTGATTGAGACAGAGAAGACTCTGTACCTCATTATGGAATACGCTAGCGGAGGTAAGACACATCGCTATCCATCTCAATTATATGTGATATCTTTATTGATTAATGTCTTCACTACTGATACACATCATTTGTCAATTACAAGCAGTGCAGTTGTTCAAACAAACAACTTTATTTTCCACACACACGATGTGCATGCGCACACACGTTTTGCGTCAGCAGCACACAGTGACATCTGTGTTCAACGTGTTTGTGTTTCAGGGGAAGTGTTTGACTACCTCGTGGCTCAGGGAAGAATGAAGGAAAAAGACGCCAGAGCCAAGTTTAGACAAGTCAGTCCCTCATAGAACATGTCTGTCTGTCTGTCTGTATGTCTGTCCTCCGGTCTGTCTGTCTGTCCGTTAGTCTTTCCGTCAGCCTGTCTGTCGTTCCGTCTGTCTGTCCTTCAATCTTCAATCTTTCCCTCTCGATCATTGTCTGTCTGTCTCAGTCTATTTGTCTGTCTGTATGTCTGTCTGTCTGTATGTCCATCACTCTCTAATTATTTCTAGTCAGAGTGTCTGTCTGTTTTTGCCTGCATCACGTATCACCGTCTCTCTCCTCCCTCTTCAGATTGTCTCAGCTGTCCACTACTGCCATCTGAAGAACATCGTCCACAGAGACCTGAAGGTGATTGGCTGATTCAGATCACTGCAACAATAATACCACACCTCATTCATTTTTATATCAATATATACATTTGGAACAAAATTATTGTGAAAATTGAAAATGCACTTGGTTAACAATATGCCGATTTTCCGTACACAATCCTACTGTTCACAATACTAATTATAATGACATCCATCAATAAGTTAAGTTCATTAAGTTGGTCTGCTAAACATGAAGTAAGTTATATTATAGAGTTTACTTGGCCACCTCCCCTCTTTATATACATATATAGGGCTTGTACATTGTGACGTCACACCGCAATGTCTGCCGCCATTTTGGGAGCATAGGAGCATTGTTGTGTTAGTTATTATGTTGGTAGTCATGGTTTATTGGTCATTGTTTAGTAATTAATCTTGAAATGATTTGTCATTATGGGGAGACGTTGTTGTGTTTAAAACTGCCACAGCGTTTCTATCAGCGAGAACGTGGCAAAACAACGTTTTCATTGGCCGAGGTTACCGTGTATTTACGTTGATTTAGGATTTCTGGAGTCCTCTCAATATGGCCGAGTATCACCAACAATACATCCCATGATGCATTCTGATGTACAATCCCCATATTATATAGATATGTTGACCACCTTCTCGTTGTGTCGTCGCAGGCGGAGAACCTCCTTCTCGACGCGGACGCCAACATTAAGATCGCCGACTTCGGCTTCAGCAACGAGTTCACCATGGGCAGCAAGCTGGACACGTTCTGCGGCTCGCCGCCCTACGCCGCCCCGGAGCTCTTCCAGGGGAAGAAGTACGACGGGCCGGAGGTGGACATCTGGAGCCTAGGGGTCATCCTGTACACGCTGGTCAGCGGGGCGCTGCCCTTCGACGGCCAGAACCTCAAGGTGGGTCGGGGGCGGGGGAGGGGGCGGTCATGCTTGGGCTTTTGGGCCCCTTGCTCAAGGATGCGAAGGTAGGGCACTGTGGACATTAGGAACCGGTACATTTCAACTGGTCGTCCAACACTGGTAGCCCTACACTATCCTGCCCCCGAGTTGAAAATGGAAATATGAAATCTCACAAGGAATTATACCTAAATACAGACCTCTAAGCATTTTGCCATCATAGTACAGGCACTGCAAGTAACTAAACCCTCGACTGCTGACTAAGCTTACTAAAATACACTGGAAGAGCAGTTGGGCTACCTTGTATTGTTTTCGGATTAAAAATGGCCAAGGCGGGGCTGTCGAGATGTGAACCTGTTATGATTGACAGTTGTGAGCTGCCCTAATTAAATATCAGTAAATAAATAATAAATAAAGACAGTTTTATTGTATTTTATTTTATTTCATCCCCCTACATGACGCCAGCAGAACCTAGTGCTCATGTCTGTTGTTTAGGGTTAGTATCTCTAACGCAACTGCTAAACAAAATGCCATCAGCTCCCCCGATGGTTATCTTTTTCAAATTCCTTTCAAAGGAAAGTCTAAAGGGAGCGTCACATGCTGCGTTAAAAACACTGATAGTCATCTGTATTGGAGGTACAAACGTGGACTTTGTGTAACTGATGAGTTTCAGAACTGTGGCAGAACAAAGACCGCCAGTTTGGATGGTGGAGTCGAATAGAAAACGTTATTACTGCCCTGAAACTATAGTGTATTTAGTATTACTATAGTGTATTTAGTACTACTATAGTGTATTTAGTACTACTATAGTGTATTTAGTACTACTGCAGTGTATTTAGTACTACTGCAGTGTATTTAGTACTACTATAGTGTATTTAGTACTACTGTAGTGTATTTAGTACTACTATAGCGTATTTAGTACTACTGCAGTGTATTTAGTACTACTGTAGTGTATTTAGTACTACTGCAGTGTATTTAGTACTACTGTAGTGTATTTAGTACTACTGTAGTGTACTTAGCACTACTATAGTGTATTTAGTACTACTATAGTGTATTTAGTACTAGTACAGTGTATTTAGTACTACTGTAGTGTATTTAGTACTACTATAGTGTATTTAGTACTACTGAAGTGTATTTAGTACTACTGTAGTGTATTTAGTACTACTATAGTGTATTTAGTACTACTGTAGTGTATTTAGTACGACTGTAGTGTATTTAGTATGACTGTAGTAGTGTATTAGTACCACAGTAGTGTATTTAGTACTACTGTAGTGTATTTAGTACTACTATATTGTATTTAGTACTACTATAGTGTATTTAGTACTACTGTAGTGTATTTAGTACTACTGCAGTGTATTTAGTACTACTGTAGTGTATTTAGTACTACTGTAGTGTATTTAGTACTACTGTAGTAATAATTGTGTATAAAAGAGGCGCTGGCCCTCTATGCTCAGCCACTGCCTGTGTATTTATCTATTTTTTACCATTTGCATCTGAGGCGGTCCGCGAAAGGTCTTGATGACCATTTAGTGGTACACCTAACGTCAAAGCCGGGACCCTTGCCAGGCCTTGGTCTCGGTCCGGGTCTGTCTGTTGAGTCACTGACCTTTCTGTTCTTCCCGTCTGTGTCTCAGGAGCTGAGGGAGCGGGTCTTGCGGGGGAAGTATCGCGTCCCCTTCTACATGTCCACAGACTGCGAGCGAATCCTGCGCCGCTTCCTGGTCCTGAACCCCACCAAGCGCTGCACCTTAGAGGTAAGGAGGACACACTGCAGCGGTACAAAGAATTAGGATTTTATTTCAGGAACCTTGTAATTGCAAGTGATCATTTTTGTGGTGTTTTGTTCCCTATGTTACTTTAAGTGTTTTATCACCGATTCTACTTGTAAATATTTAACGTCTTCTCATCATCATCATATCTCTCTCTCTCTCTCTCTATCTCTCTCTCTCTCTCCATCTCTCTATCTCTCCCTCCCTCTCTCTGTCTTTCTCTCTCTTTATCTATCTCCATCTCTCTATCTCTCCCTCCGTCACTCTCTCTTTCCCTCTCTTTGACTCTCGCTTGCTCTCTCAATCTATCTCTCTCCCTCCATATCTCTCTCTCTCTCTCCCTCCATATCTCTCTCTCTCTCTCCCTCTCTCTCTCTCTCTCTCTCTAGCAAATCATGAAGGACAAGTGGATGAATGTTGGCTACGAGGGAGACGACCTGAAGCCTCACATAGAGCCCATAGAAGACTACAACATCACCAGTCGCATCGGTGAGTCAAGGAAAAACACTAATAATGCAACACAACACCCAGAATGGTTCTTGATGTGTAACCAGTTGAGCACTACTATCTAAATCTTCCTTCCAAGTGTACATATATTACCATATGAACATATGAACATGTCAGGGTTGAATTCTGATCCTGAGTTTGTTTGTCTGTGGTTTGGGGGAACTGGTTTAACATGGCACCAACAACTGGTTAGCGTAACGTCTACACAATGCTTCCTGTGCTGTGCAGAGGTGATGGTGGGCATGGGCTACTCCCGAGACGAGATCAAAGACGCTCTGACCACGCAGAAGTACAACGAGGTCACCGCCACCTACCTGCTGCTGGGACGCAAGTCTGAGGTAAGGAGAGCAGGAAAACCCAGGCGGCCATGTTTGGGGTTATCCTTCCCAGTGCCACCAGTGGAGTGTGTTCCAGTCAGGTCATGTCAAGGTGACATACCTTTAGCCCAAAGAGTCGGCTAAAGCATGTGCACATATTTTTGAAACCATTAAAGGTATTTTATATGAAGGAAAAAAAAGTATTGCACACTGAAACAACCCTTATTTATGTAACATTATGTAAATTCTCTCTCTCGCTCTCTCTCTCTCTCTCTAGTCTGAGGGAGGTGACTCTCGCTCGGCCAGCTGTCTCAGTCTGTCCCGGGTGCGTGCCAGTGGCACCATCACCAACGGGACCAGCAAGCACTCCTCCTCCCCTTCGCAGTCGGGACCTCCCGCTTCCTCCTCCTCGGCCCACAAGGCCCAGCGCAGCGTCTCCACCTACCACCGCCAGAGACGCCACTCCGACTTCTGTAAGACGCTCACTCATTCAAACACACACACACGCATACGCTCACTCATTCAAACACACCCACTTTTTGGTTTTGTTGTCTGTCATTTTCTCATTTATTTCTCTCTCTCTCTCTCTCTCTCTCTCTCTCTCTCGCTCTCTCCCCCCCTCCCTCCCTCCCCGGTCAGGTGGTCCGGCAGCAGCAGGCTCCGCCCATCCCAAGAGAAGTCCCAGCGGCGTCGGCGAGGGGGCGGGACTTAAGGAGGAGCGCCTGTCCATCCGCAAGGCCAGCACTAACGCTGTCGGCTCTCGTAGCATCCCCACCCCCTCCAGCCCAATGGTTAGCTCCGCCCACAACCCAAATAAGGCCGAGATTCCCGATCGCAGGAAGGAAGTCAACTCCACGACGGTAACCGTTAAATTGGTCTAAAAAAAAATATATATTTATTTTGGTGTCTTGTTAGGTATTGTTATGTTACAGATGTATATTCATAAAAACCTAGAATCACAAACACTGACACACACTCACATAACTGACATATAACAGATAACAGCAACTGACCTATACTAACATGGGGGCAACTGACTTATGAATGTGCCTCAATGCCAGATATTGGACACTGGACTACTGCGATATGATAACGGAAATATGAAAATGTGTGTGTGTCGCTGGTGCGTTGGTTTTAAACTTTGTTCTGTGCCAGATGGGTAATGTAGGGAAATGTCAGACTGTCATCAGAAAACGCCAGTCACTGGAAGAACTGCTGAGCTGACATTTTCTTCGGTCCAGCCAATTCTCCTGTGTGATGACCCAATAATTATCGCGTGTCCTATGTGGAAACGAGCGTAATCTTATTATTATCGTCTCAGGATGCCGACGACGTGTGTGAAGTTAACGGCGTGAGATTACTAGCGGGTGAATGGCTGCGTTTTTGTCTTTCCAGAACAACATCCCGGCCAGCGCCATGACCCGCAGGAACACGTACGTGTGCACGGACCGCAACAGCACCGAGCGCAACTCACTGCTGCAGAATGGGAAGGAGAACAGGTGAGTGGTACCTCCCATAGGAAGCTAACGCTAGCCACTGAGGCCGGTGTCTCTCTCTCTCTCTCTTTCTCTTTCTTTCTCTTTTTCTCTTTCTTTCTCTTTTTCTCTTTCTTTCTCTTTTTCTCTTTCTTTCTCTTTTTCTCTTTGTCTTTATCCCAACTTATACCTCTATATCCTCTATGCCTCTCTTTCTATCTGTTCCTCTCTCTCTCTCTGCCAAATATTCTCTCTGGTCGCTGTTGTCACAAACAAATGTTCAATTTTCAACAGAGGATAAGGAGCTTAAGGTGTGTGTGTGTGTGTGTGTGTGTGTGAGTGTGTGTGTGTGTGTGTGTGTGTGTGTGTGTGTGTGTGTGTGTGTGTGTGTGTGTGTGTGTGTGTGTGTGTGAGAACACAGATGGTTGTCTGCTTGTCAGGGCTTGGCAGACCCCTTTCCCCTTTCCAGTCTCTTTCTCTCTCTCTCTCTCTCTCTCTCTCTCTAGCTCTAGCTCTCTCTATCTCTATCTCTATCTCTATCGCTTTCTATTTCTATTTCTATCGTTCTCCCTCATTATTTGTCTATCTGTCAGTGATTTACTGTTTTACCTGTTCTGCTGTCTCCCCTTTTAGCCCTGACCCGGTCTTTCCTGTATTGGGTTATCTATATCTGTCTGGCTCTCCCACACATACACACACACACACACACACACACACACACACGTTAAGACATGCATGCACCAACACACAGACATGAACATGGAGACATTCATCGACACAGAGACATATATGCATACACACACACACGTGTGCACACACAACTGCTGATGTGAGAGGCAGGGAACAATGTCAAGCAGTTGGTGAAGGGAAGAAATGCATCATAAGCATAAAGCACAACTCATTACACACACATGCATACGCAGGCAGGCAGGCACACACACACACACACACACACAAAGTACACACACACACACACAAAGTACACACATAGTACACAGCCTCAGGCATTCACTCTTTCCTTTAAGTCCTCTCTCTCCTTCCCCCCCCCCCCCCCCCCCCCCTCTCTCTGTGCCCTTTAATACTTCACCTCTGCATGGCAACTTAACTCGATGGCTCCATAGGCTCCGCCCTCCCTCACAATAGGCCCCGCCCCCCTCTCCACAGCCACTGTGTGGGGCTGTTATCTAGAGCGGAATGACAGCAGCCTTAAGGCTAAAGCGCTGGTGTGTGTGTTGTGTGTGTGCGCCTGTAAATTAGTGTTTGGGAAAACACGTCTTCCTTGTGTTCTCTCATTTACTCTTTAGGTATTTTGCACAGTTACTATCTCAAAGGGCTTTACAGACCCACAATATTACCCACAATATAAGTCCTCGAAAAGGGCAAAGAAAAACTCCCCCAAATCTACAGGAAGGTTACTCCTACGAGACAGACTTCCCTTTAGATTCGGGGAGGTCTTCCTGCGCAAAACGAGCAACAAACAATCAAACCCTCCCTCTGTGAGACATTAAAACACGGCAGCATGTTGGCTCTGTCTGGTGGCCCCCCCTTCCGACTGCGCTGTGTCGCGCGCCGCCACCCGGCCTTGTTTGCAGAGCACTTAGCTTATTAGAGAACAGCTAACGCCGCGAAGGGGCGGCGGCGTTTCAAGCGAAGAACACTTTAAACGCTGAATGAACTCAGTGCTTTACAGCTGGGTGACCTACAGTAAAATATTTTTCAGGTTATTTCCATTTGAGCTTCCGTACGCAAAACACAATTCCAGTGTGTATCCAAATGTATGCGTTTCAATCCATGCGAAACATTATGATTGATTTGCATTGGTGACATCACACATTTGAGCCAATCAGGAATGGTGTCTCACCGGCGATGGAATTTAGTGTAAAAAATCTGATGATAACCCTCCTTCCTCTCCCCCCCCCCCCCCCCTCTCTCTCTCTCTCTCTCTCTCCCTCCCCCCTCTCCAGCTCCGTCTCCCACCGCCTCCCGCCCGCCTCCCCCTCCACCCACAGCATCGCCGGGGCGTCCGGGGCGTCCCCCGCCTCCGCCACGCCCACCTCCCGGCTGGCCAGGGGCACCTCCGTCCGGAGCACCTTCCACGGGGGACAGATCCGGGACCGCCGGCCCCCCTCCCACGCGCCCCCCACCTCCCCCACCCTGTCCCACGACGCCACCTCCCTCCCCCACGCCCGGACCCGCACCAACACCAACCTCTTCAGCAAAATCACCTCCAAGCTGACTCGCAGGTAAGGGGAGGGGCCGGGAGAGGAGTGGGAGGGAGGGTAAATAAGAGGGCGCCTAAAGGATGCGTTGACCTCATTTCCTGCCGTAAACAGACCTCAGGTGAAACGGATTCAATGTCACCTTCCTGCTATGATTAATTGATGTTTTTCGGTGTGTATGTTCCAGCTCAAATATTTAGAGTATGTCTGTGTAGCCTTTCTAGAAACCCCTCCACATCTACTCACAGCGAGAAACGCCGGGTCGTCCTCACCCCCGTATCCTCAGCCGAGCGGTTGAGAAGACGTAGCCGTTAGCCCCCATCATAGCCCTGGAAGCTAACACTGCCCCGCTTGTTAGCATCGTCCAGCTATCCTCGCTGCCTGTTAACCTCTGTCTCACTTTTATTATAACTACCACTAACCTGTCTTTTCCCTGAAGATTAACCCCTACAGGCTCTTTAACACCCAGCCGCTCGCCGTATCTCAACACACTTGCCTGTTACTTGCAGTTGATGCTGAGTTGGATATAATACAAAAGTAATTGTTGGAACACCAGTTGGGTGGCGTTGGGTCTTACATTGGGGAAACTATAGGTATATATTAATAAGTAACTACCAGTTATGGGCTACTTAGTATTTTAAGGGAATGTACAATTTTAACATGAGTGACATTTACTCTGAATTGTGCTGATTATCTTGAACCCCACCCATCTGGTAATCCAAGTACCTTAAAACAAGCGCATTAATGTTATTTGAATATGTCATTTAACTTAGCTGATCTCACTGTTTCACAGTCTGTTCTTGTGGGCTGTCTATTGTTGCTTTATTTGTTTGTTTATTTGTTTCTTTAACGATTTTTTGATTTTCTTGGCCAATCTTCTCCCTTCCCCGTTTCAACCGTCACCTTGACTTTTCTCCATTTTCTTCATCATTTTTTTTCTCACGTCTCTCTTTGCAATCTCTCTATTTTCACCTCTACTATTCATCTTTCTCTTGTCTTTCGCATCATTTGTTCCTTTCGTTTTCATCTTTTTGTTTTTGTTATGTTTGTTTTTCTCGCCCCCCCCCCCTCTCCTCTTTTTTCACCCCCCCCCCCCCCCCTTTCTCTTCTCGGTCTCTCCTCCCAGGGTCAATCTTGACCCCTCTAAACGTCCGAGCTCAAACAAGTCAGTGTCGGGCTGCCCCCTGCCACAGGGAACCAAACCTGTTAGTAAGTCCTCCTACCTGTGTTCTCTGGCTGCTGCCGCCGCTGCTGCTGCTACTCTCCACGTCTGTCTGTCTGCCTGTCTGTCTGTGTGTCCAAACGGTCAGTCTAACTGTCTGCCTGCCTGCTTTGTCTGCCTGACTGCCAGTCACTGCCCCTATCACACCCTATCTCCCACCCACCTTACCCCCATCCCTGATACGCTGCCGAGTGTTGGATGTAGCCCCCTCTGCTCTCTCTCTTCTCTCTCACTCTCTCTCTCCCTCTGTCTCTCTCTCTTCTCTTCTCTTCTCTTTGGTCTCTTCTCTTTTTGGTCTCTTTCTCTCTGTTCTCTCTTCGTGTTTGTTCTCTTTGGCCTCTCTTCTCTGTCTTTTCTCTTCTTCTGCTTTCTCTTTTTGGCCTATCTTCTCTTTTAGGCTCTCTCTCTCTCTCTTTGGCCTCTCTCTCTGTCTCTGTCTCTCTCTTCCGCTGTCTCTGTCTCTCTTTGGCCTCTCTCTCTCTCTCTCTCTCTCTCTCTCTCTCTCTCTCTCGCTGGCCGAGCCCTGTGCTCCAGCACCCCCTAGAGGCTGTAGATGGAAACGGTGGCGTGAGTCAGTGCAGAGAGAGACAACAGATGGTGTTCAGTATGAGAACAGAGGAGGCGCGGCGTCTTGCTTTAGGTTTGACAGTTGCGGTTTGACAGTCTCAGCTCATTGCCTATTTAAAATCCCACACCGTAAAGTAAAGTGTGTGTGTGTGTGTGAGATAACCAGATGTGGTACTACATCCTGTGTGATTTAAGCATCGTGTGATGGATCTGTTTAATAGGTATATGTAGACATTTATTTCACCACATGCACACAAATACACACACACACAGATGCACTAAAGCAAAAGCAGAAGCACTCTCAGTAGTAGCAACCCAATTAATGGACACTCAACTCCTACTATCGCACCGCACACCGTATATAATACAGCTGCTCTGCACTCTTGGTTGTGCAGCACTTAGATTGATTCGATGCTTTTATTGTCCTCAGTCTCGCCTGCGTGTCTCTTTGGACAAACCCATCTGCCAATTGACTCCGGTGTCGCTGCTCGCAGCTTTCTGGCAAACCAACTCACCCAAACAACTTCACACTCGCCAGTACGGCGCCCGGTCCGTGCCTGTTCGTAACGGGCAGAATGTGGCAGCTTTCTCGAGAACCGCTCGTCCAAATCAATTTCACACTCGACGCTGCGCCTCCTCGGGTCCCCGGCGAAGCACCCGCCGAGCGCGAAGTCGATCGGATAAGCGGCGGTCGAGAAAATCGAAGGACGGACGTACAGAGACTCCTCCGTTTATGGCTGGATGTCAATGTAACCGGATTTTGCATTTGCACAAAATATTTCCCGCTTACCAAAAGCCAGATGTCAAGGGCCCTCAAGCATTTGTCTGAGCAGCAACTCAGAAGGTTAAAAACCCCTTTGCAGAGAGTGTAAGGGCACTTGGGCAGAGTCTCCCTCCGAGTCTCGGTTAGGGGTTTGAAACCAGCAGCTGTCGTAAATCCTCATCTATAACCTTGGATGGAGGTGTGTGAGGGGCCATTTATACACGGTAACACTGTAATGATATACTGCATGTCGGCCCCTCAGCATGCAGCAGGGCTCTTGGTGTATAGGAGCTGGTCAAGCCAGCTGGTCCTCAGGTCATCTGTGGTTTCAATCAACCGGTCATCCAGCCATCCTACGCTGGCCTGGTAGCCTGACTGACTGACTGAGTGTCTGTGACATTTAAAGTCTGGATTAGTTATGTAACCCGGGATTAGCCCTGTGTAAACTCTGCTCTTCCTCGAGATACAAGATAGAGATGCTGGTAGGCTCTCGCTCTCGCTCTGTCTGTCTCTGTCTCTGTCGCTCTCTCTCATTGAGAGAAAGCAGCCGTGGATGTTGTAATATAATAATAGGAAGAGACAAAAGGACACAATAAACTCCAGCTGTTTTAAAACAAATATTTTCACAATACTTGTTTTGAGACATTTTTTGAGAATTTGTGTTGGTATTGAATGAATGAGATGTCAAAAACTATTAGCTTGAATATTCCTTTGGATATCCGCTGTCGAATATATCACATTATTATAACAAATAGTATCTCCTGAGTCAGTGTTACTTATCAAACTGGCCACAAATAGCCTCGAGTCTTTTAAGGAGTGATTTATTCTTCTTTCGGTAGAATTTTATCAATGAATTCATCGGCTGCCCACAATGTAGACCACAAACAAACAAGAACAAACAGCGGCACCTCGTGGTAGTTATATGTAACTGCACGACATTTTGTGTAACTGACAACTTGGTCTGCCATCATGTTGTCGTGACAGTGACTTTGTTGTTTTCTCTTTATTGCATGAGAGATTGTTATTATGATTGGTGGTGCTATTTAAAGTAGTGTAATTCAATCCCAGCTTGGCTATAAAATGGCATTATAGCTCATTTCAAATGTCTATTGAAACGCTGTTCTTGCTTCTGGGACATGACTCATTTAAAACAGTAAAACAGGAGTTTAGGCCACAGATGATCTATTGTACCAGGAAGGGAAGTGTACGCAAGTGTGTGTGTGTGTGTGTGTGTGTGTGTGTGTGTGTGTGTGTGTGTGTGTGTGTGTGTGTGTGTGTGTGTGTGTGTGTGTGTGTGTGTGTGTGTGTGTGTGTGAGAGAGAGAGAGAGAGAGAGACGCCAAGATGATTTTATCAATGTTACCCTTATTAATAATATTTGGACTAGGGCAGGAAATGAGCTGTCTAGGTTAATGTTTATAAGCATCGATGTTTTTCTTGCAAGGAGTATCTTGACGTATTTGATACCGCGGCGTTTGTAGGTTCACATTTTGACTGCCTTTTCCAAGAATCATCTTTGGCACCTACTCTGGACCCCCCCTCCCACTTCCTTTCCCCCTGTCATTCTGTTCTGTTGTCATGGTAACGTGTCGTATCCATCTAGTGTAGTGAGTGTAGGCGGTCCATAACGCCGTCTGTGGTTCCAGGCCGAGTCGTGTTCTGTGTCGTGATTGGTTGGTGGACTGGTTGTTGTGGCTTTGCTGCTGACTTCACCCGTCGTATTTTCAAGCGGGGGGCGGGGCTAGGTTGGAGGGAGGGAGGGTGTCTTGCTCGTGATTTGCTGATTCATTCCTAACGGGAACCTTTGTCTTCCTCTTGAGGGTCACAGACGAACCTGAGAGAATCAGCAGATCTCCGGTCACAAGGTGAGTCCATCATTACCCTAATACTGTGGGAGATACTTTTAAACACTACACCCCTGTCAACAAGGAGTTACCTTTACATTTCACACACCTGTTTATATATATACCCCCCTTTTACATACAAAAATAGTTACTGCTACCTTTTACCCACCTGTCTAATATTCCAACTCATAAAAAGTATAAATATTATAAATAATTTATATATCATTTATTTTAACTATATTATATTATAGTTATAAATACATTAATTTTATAAATGTATTTTTCATTCATATACAACCGGTGTTACGTACAGATCTCAGATCTGTCATTTGCCCATCGTCAAACTGATCAGTACAATATTTTTTTCCCAATCTGTTCTTTTAACTTTCTTTGCTTGTTTTTACTGTATTTGTTGTCTCTACAAAGAGATGGAAAGAGTTCACACAACAGAATAACATCCACTAGTACTAAACCTTTAAACAGGTCTCTAGCCAGCAGATCCTTTTAATCACAGTGGATTAAATAATTAGTTTGTTCTTGATAACAAAGTGAGAGAAGGATTGCAGGAAGTTTGATTGCAGGCTAAAGTACCCAATCCGGTAACTTATATATATTCTGGACCTTTAGGGGCATTTTAAGGGTTTCCTAACACCCTGTCCTCACAGCAAGCGAGCGTCCGACTATCGCGTAACATCGCACCCCCTCTGTCCACACTGAATCCGTTAGATATGCACTTCTGTTACGTCCAGTAATCAAACGAGAGATAACTCCTCATCTCAATGAATCAGCCGTTCCTCGTCTGTGACGCCGTGTCCCACAGCGCCTTCGACTCGAGTGACAGGAAGTAAATAGCAGGAACAGCGGGGCGTCCGACAAAAGGTTTAGCTTCATTTTACGCACATTTTAGAGGCGCTGTACAGAGCCACTTGCAGAGTGGCACCGCCTTGCTGAAGTCCTTGTCTCCCCCCTGTGGCTGTTTCAGCCTCAGCGTCCACCTCAGCCCTGCCTCAGTCTCTGGTTAACGGCCAGCAGGTAAACCCCGGCGTCAGAGTGGCGTGTCTAGCGGTAGCTACATGGTGCGTGGCGTGGCTAGTTGTGGTTCCTGCTGCTGCTGCTGCTGTTGTTAGTGCTGTGTTGCTGGTGTTTCCTACCTAGAGAGATGCATAGGAGTGATTGCTGTGGTTTTTGCGTCCGCCGTGGTCTGAGGTTCAACTCTCAAAAGCGGATGCCTATGTAGAATAAGTTACGCAACCTCGTGTTGCGCTGCCAACTCTAATGCCTTGCTCAAAGGAACACAGGAAAAACACGTAGACCGTTAGCTGCAGACCACTAACTACCCCCTAACTCGCATGAGAAACGCTGTGGCAGTTTTAAATACGGTGCATCTCCCCATAATGACGAATAATTTCATGATTAATTACTAAACAAGGACCAAAAAACCACGACTACCAACATAATAACTCACATTCCAATACTCCTATGCTTCCAGAATGGCGGCAGGCATCGCAATGTGATGTCATCACGATTGTACAAGCCCTGTAGCGGAGCACAGTCTCTAGTGGTTTCGTGTGAAATGGAGATTTCTTCTAACTTGCGCTCCTGACCCAGGTCCCATTGAGCAAGGCATTATTCCGTATCACTTTAATAACCCTGCAGGGGTTGGATACTAAGCCCAACCACATCATCACTCACAATAACAGCCAGAATGTCCGTATCCAAATCCCTATTCCTAAGCTTTGTATGGGTAACTAAAGGACAACATTTTGCCTTCTCCTGAATCCTCAGCCAACAGGTAAAACGTGTCACCTGATGTACTGTGTTCATGTTCACTATCACCACACATTGAGTCATCCTGGTACTTTAGATTGCTGTATTATGACACACACACACACACACACACGGTTCTTTTAGTGAAAGATCTCCGAGGCAAATATGATTTGCATGTTTGGCACATCACTTTGGATCCTGATTTATACACTGTATGTAAATATGTATTAATCATACGTAGCTAATAGTGAAAGTACAACATATAGGCATAATGTAAGTTTGTGACGATACTATAATATGATATTAATATATTTTCTTCTTTTCCTCTCTCCCCCCAACCCTCCATCCACTGTCACCCATACATTTTCAACTCATCCATTCACACACCTGTACATTATGTCCGTTCACCCATCCACCTACACTCATCCACCTACACTCTTCATGTTTCTCTGTCTTCATACTGGGCCTGTTGACCCCTTGACCTCCACTTGACCTCCACTTGACCTCTGCTATCCTGGACACATCCACCTTATTACACCTCCTACCACCACCCACCCTTTACAACACCTAAACCCCACACCACCACCACCACCTCCCTCTCTCCATCTCCTCCCCCTCCCCCCCCCCACCTTCATCCATCCATCTCCCCACCCCTGTGCTCCCCATCCTCTCCTCCACGCCCCCTCCCTCCCCCCCGCCACCAGTCGCCATCTACCTGGGCATCAAAAAGCACTGGAGCCCCGGGCCCCCCGGGGCGGCTGGGATGTGAGGGTGCGGAGCCAGCGGGACCCGGTCGAGGTGGTGCTGGCGCTGCGCGAGGCGGCCCAGAGCTGCGGCTGCCAGGTGCATCAGGCCGGCCCCTTCCTGCTGTCCTGCACGCACGGCGCCGCTGGCGCCCGCGTGGCCTTCGAGGCCGAGGTGTGCCAGCTGCCCGGCGGCGGGGGTCCCGGCGGCGCCCTCGCCACCGCCGCCGTCATCCCCGCGCAGAGCAGCGGCGTGCGCTTCAAGCGCCTGTGGGGCGCGCCGCTCGCCTTCAGAGACATCGCTACCAAAGTGTCCAAGGAGCTGGAGCTCTGAGGGCGGCCGTGGGGGCGGGGCTACGCCGGACGAGACAGGGCGGACCTATGATGACGGAGGGGGAGGAGGAGGAGGGATGAGGATCGAGGAAGAGGAGGATGAGGAGGCGAAGAGCCGCTCGCCATCCTCTTCCTCCTCCTGCTCCTCCTCCTCCTTCTGCTCCTTCTCTCCATGTGGCGAGCGACGCCCCGCCTCCAGCAGGGACATGCCTCGTCTCCCAGCGGGAGAAACGACGGACGCACAGACACGGATAGACCGCCCTCTGCAGGCTTATGATGAGGATGATGATGATGACCTTGACCTTGGAGCTGCCAGTGACCTTTCAACCCCTTGCGTAGGAAACACCACCACCACCCACCACCACCACCACCATGTGACCTCATGGAGTCAAACCGCTTGCCCCCCTCCATGGTTCCACATTTGACGACGAGAATGAGCATTTAGTTTTTTTCTCATTTTTCACATATTTGTCATCATTCCTTTTTAAAGAGCTGCTATTTAAAGACGTTCGTTTTATTCGTTTAATAGTATTTCGTTTTTATTGTATGCTTTTAGAACGGGCCGGCGATTATTGACCTCTGTTGTTGTTGTTTTTCATTTTGGTTCACGTTGGCCAGCGATGTGAAAACTCGAGGGTGCAGTCTGTCCTCCGGGAGACATGCAGAGATGTAGAGACTCACGACAGCCGTTTTACTGTTCATGTTATTTTTGTCGTACATTCAGGGTCTAAAATTAACACCTGCCATCAGCCAACGGCGGATAGATTTGACAATTTGGCAAGTAAAAAAAGTTCAGGGTTCAAAATTTACTGATTAAAACAATAGCTTGGCTGGTTGATTTTGCCACTCTGGCAGGTAAAAAGT
Organism: Merluccius polli; assembly: GCA_030340625.1. Lineage (NCBI taxonomy): Eukaryota > Metazoa > Chordata > Actinopteri > Gadiformes > Merlucciidae > Merluccius > Merluccius polli. Next base: position 48,505 of record JAOPHQ010000093.1, on the reverse strand, counting down.
TAATTTTGGACCCTTTTACATTCGTACAAATACAAGTGTAGCCCTAGTCGGTTCTTGGTCTGCATACTACGCCCGGTCGGTAGCCGAACACGATGGCCACTCAATAGCCGAGCTGCCCAGTGCCCAAACGACACGTAGGTGAGCGGAATACGTAACTACTTGTCGACACGATGAAATAAAGGATGTGCTAGACTCCTGTTTTTATTTTCCTACACCTCTCACCACACGATAGGGTCTTCTTCCTCTGGTGTCTACATTGGAAGAGAAAGGTCCAAACAAGCGTTGTAAGCAGATGGCTACTTCAAGACTGTAACTGTTACTGTTGGTTAACTGGGAAAAAGAAAGTGGTTTGTTATTTTCAATATAGGGATACATTAACGTTTGCAAAAATGAATGTGAATGTGTGAATGATGAGCCAATGAGATGGATGCAGAGATGAACTTAAGGATTTGGATGTGATCTCCTCACCTACAGTATAGGGGCTGTAGCGTCCGGTCGGCTGCAGTAGCTCTGCTCTCACAAGGCTTGTTTAGACCTAAACTTTAGATACCAAATCTCAAACATGATGTTCAGCAGGACAGACAGTCCAAACACGGTGACCAACATGTCTGTTTTGGGGCAAAAAACAAAACGCATATTCCCTTGTTTTTCCTCTTTCATACCGTGAAACCGGTCTTAAATTTCTCGCGGCCGTTGCTGATGTCGTTCAGGCAGGCCCTGCGAGTCGCCAAAAGATGCGGTTCACGCTGCGACGGCGCCCGCTAGTCCCGCCATACAACGCGTCTAAACGGCGTCTACATACGCCCACTTCTCTAACCACTGATGTGTTTGACACCTGCTTGTTTCAGTTCATACTCATAGCCACAGTAGAAGAACCTGTAGAAATAGCCACTGAAGTCACTCACTTCCTGGGGGGAAAAAAAAGGTTAATGACATCACTTCCTGTGATGAATGCAAACAGTATTCCTGCTGCGGTGCTGTACTGTAGCAAGGCGATGGTCTTGG